>VDFB02379209.1:0-129413 GCA_007258455.2 Sequoia sempervirens
TTAGCACCTTAGGTTCTAGCCACTATTGGAATTTCTACAAAAAATCATAGATCTAGCACGTCGCTTCCCATTTATCTATAAAGGAGTTGTCACCCTATGGTTGAAGAAATGTTCTCAAAGTCATATGTTTTCCCTTATTTCAGTAATTGTGTTTGTTCTGGCAGTCTCAAAAACCTTTATTCATTTTATGCATATCCTTCAGTCCTTGCATTCCATATGGTTACATCTCTTCGAGGTAATAAAAATTATTCTTGTTTTATCTATGCTTCTGCCTTCTGCATGTATGTCTTTTTGCGTCGTTATTGAATAGCAACTCCCTATTCTATGTCGTGACCTTCACTCGTCACTGCATGAGCTTGAGAATAGTTTCCTCTCATGAAAACTCCAATTCCCTTGAAATACACCCTTACTCTAATGCTATTGCGCATTCTGTAGATTGAATAACTGAAGCATTATCAGACTTCTATACATCAATATCCTGGCTCCACTAAGAAAGGTTGAATGAATGGGATCTGCCATCCCTGTGACCAAAACTCCCACTTTTAAACCTTTCACAGATCCATGTATGAGCATTGGAACCATTTCCCCCCGATATTCAACTGCTCTCCCTTTAGTTATCTTCCTCCTCCCACTCTTTCTATGCAAGAATCCCTTATGGAAACCACTATCCAGGTAATTTAAGAAGAAATCATTCTTAAAGCGGTTAGAGGCTCGAAGCCTATATGGTAGAGCCACGGTTTTTCCATGTGGATTACATTTGAATTTCCAAGCTAGAGACTTATGCCCCTTCCTAAAGTTACCACGCTCCTAGCATTCCCGAAAGCTAGCAGCTGATTACCAACGCAGTTGAGTGCGTGAGAGTGATGTTTCAGCACCCCCAAATATAGTTCTTTCGGTCGTTCCCATAACTACCCATTTCTTTTGTTATAAAACAGTTAGGAAACGGTTGCCAAGAATTGGTTAATCCGTTCCTGTCGTCATCCCTTTCATATCAATGTGGTCTTAAACTTTTATCTTCCACCTGCATAATAACATGGATTTTCCACAATTGCGGAACCCAAATTCCTTCCATAATATACCCACGCCATCATTGGATAAACATAAGTGCGATCTAATCTGGGCCCCCAAAAGAATTGAAAACAAAAGCTAGAATTCGCTGGAAGCCTTTCGTCGATATTGGCGTAAGGTATTAACTATATATATAATTATCACCTCATAATGCTACGTCGTGGCCTAAGGGGTTTGCATAAGGCATATAAACTTATGCAAACCACATAAACATAAACATGAAAGTTAGAGGATTCTAAGAGTTGAACAATCTCTACAAAGTAATTTTTTCTTCTTTAAATAAAAGTTGGGTTCTATCGTTTAACCCTCGACTTATGTTGTTCGACATAGGTTGTTACATCGTCTAACTAGCTTATTCATCAAAATGTACAAATTCAACAATGATCATAAATGATCAATGTCCACATTAAATATCATAATGAGAGTCATTAAGTAAAATCATTTAAAGATTGAACGCATATAAATGACAATCATTCAGAAATTAAGATTTGGTAACACAATCTTACACAATCGATGACATTGATCCTTTTGTCGTCTCTCGGGCATATTCACCCCATAAAAATGAACTCAAGGATGATCATCATAATGACTTCCTTTTGCAAGGAATCGAGCTATAATATTAGTTCATCAACTTACTAAGCCAATTCAAACTATTATAAAGAATATAGACAATAAGGAACAACCAATTACGCAATTGAGGTCACAACATAAACTCATTTATGACATAAGAAGTGACATGTTCGACAAAAAGTATTCTCACTCGCAAAACAACTAATGTACAACCTTGACAACGTCACTATCCCCAAAATGACTAGGTTGACGTCAAACAACTTGAAAAAGATTTTAAATGACATCAACAACTTGTCAAGTCAAGAAATAAACTTAGACCAAAAGGGTCGAGTATCACTTACCCTGATCAACTAGGCTCACCATTTTTGCATCAACTCTAGACCTAAGATGGCGACAACCTATTCTATTCCTTGTATCTATATCCTTCTCTCTGATGATGTTCTCCCTCCCTTTCTCGAAGGGGCGAAAACTTGTTCCCTGAATGCAGCTTGCAAACACCAACTCGAGATTAATGTATCATTAATCATTTCATAATCCTTATGAAATCATCACATTTTGACAACTTTTAAACACATGTCAATTTTAGTCAAATAAACCTAACTCATGAAAACATTGATTTTTCTAGCCATTTTAACTAAATGGCCAATCATTGAAACATGCATAATCATCTACTAATTACTTCAAAGTAAAAAGTAAAACATAGTTAAAGTTAGGGGTGTAACATATCTCCCCCCATAAGAGTCATCGTCCTCTATGATCCAATGCATCTGAAACCTTAATATGATAAAAAAAAAATTGGTTATCCTGCAAAAATCAATAACAATTTAGAAAATCTTGATATAAAATCATGGTAAACTTTCCATTTCATATTACCCTCTTGATACTGGTCCCATTGGACCTTGCATTGAAGAAGCTTGATCATGACCACTCCCTAGTCATGTTCCTGTAAAACATTCTCAGAATATAATTATCATTTGTTATATACTTTCCAAATATAATTCTTAAAAAGAATTATACCTCCTAGTAATAGTTGATAATAGAATGATTATGTAAACAATCAAATTGGTAACTTCGGGAATTTTGAAGAGTCCTTTATATCTAGGAATTGGTTAGGAATACATTCCTTATTTTATGAAACTTTCCTTCTCTAGCCAAGAATTGTGTTAGTGCACGATTGGCATTTACATAACTTTTCTATCTAACATTGGCTTCCACCAATCTTTTTGATTGGTTTGATTTTTTATCCATTTCTGACAACATTTCTAGACTAATGCTAATCCTATCTTCTAGGAGTTTGGCATCTTTTCTGTCCAATGTTTCAAATGGGGTCATCCTCATAGCAAAATTATAGAAATTACTGCCACAAACTCTATAATAGATGGATACTCTTTCTACTGGAAGCAATCAACTACTCTTACATAGGTTTACCAAGAGAATGATACCTAAGGTGAATAACTTTGAAATAAGTAAAGTGTCAGTATACATCAAGTAAGATACAAGGAGTAACATCAATCTTCACCTTTTTGGCTGAAAAGATTATTCATTAAGTACCAATTTCATTATTTCATGCATCATTATATAAGTTGATAATCATAATTCCTTTTTTGGTTCAACTGTCCTCCAAGACTTGACATGCCACTGAAAAGAGGGGAAGCATCACCTGGCTATTTTTCCTTCCAACCACAGACTTAAGCGGTTCCTCCACACACTTCCTAATTGGAAGCAGTCCTACCTTTCGATGAAAGGTTGTGTTGAAAACCCTCACAGATGTCATCTGAGCTCTGGTGTGTACCCCCACTTAACCAACTTTGTCGCACTACTAAGGATACCGTCCTACTAAGTATGACAACTCTGGTTAGCTAAGTGTCTAGAGTACTATGAACTGACGAGTGCACGTCGTGGCAATGACACTCACTATGGCCATAGTTTTATATACATACGCTTTGCAATCCACGTAGTAATGGTTCACCACCCTGCTCGACTTGGATAGACTATTCACTTGGGCTTATTGAACTACCTGTCCACCCACATACCATAACACAAGGTTCCAAAAGTGATATCTGCATAAGACCTCCTTCAGATAACTTACATATCAATTATATAACCCTAAAAGGGTTCGGAACCAATTCCTTTCCATTCAAGATTTCTTTCATCTGTAAAGCTAGACATATCTGGTGCTTTGTTACAATTTGCTCCCTTACACAATTCCATCAGAGGCCCACCCAGGACATGATAGAGAAGAACATTAAATTGAACATAGTGAACAACCAAAAGTTCTTGTATAGCCACCACAAAACTCAACTCAACATCAAAATATAAGCAGTTTTTTTTTTTTTAGTTTCAACAATAAATCAAAGAATGAACTCTTTTCCAACAATAAATCAAATCTTGACCAACTGGTCATAAAATAAACTATCTTCAAAATTTGGTGGCTAGACCATTTCAAAATAAAGAATAAAACAATGGCAATCCTTGCCAGTATTAAATAGGAATTTTACCAAAAATCCAAGTGTCAAAATCCAGAAGAACATTGTTAATGCACTGCATGACTTGACTAAGTCACTACAAGGGAGTAGATTGCTACACTGTATTCAGATTTTCCAAAAGCTTACAGAGGTGTAGAGATTGCGTTACAAGCGCATGACCAATAAGTCCCTTAAGACTTCCATTATGCCCAAAATTTTGCAAATAAAGGGGTTATATCATATTCACCAATAAGGTTGTACTTTCTAGCTCTACCAAAAAGGCAAGTACTTAGTTCTCAACCTTTAATGATCCATTTATTCCATTTGGCTCATTCTATGCCATCTATAAGTTAGACTAGAACCATCTTTGCTAGGTGTAGTTGATATAGTTTCAAGGGTTTACAACACTCACATGCCCCTGCACCTAGTTAATTACTTTTGGATCTTCCCATCCTTGAGTTCTTTAGAAATAATATTGATCTTGAATTCATACAAACATTGATCTACCTGAGCTCTTAGTCTGATTAGTAATTGACCAAAGTTCTACCTTTGTAGTCAAAGTCTCAAAGTCTTTTCAATACGCAACCTTAACAGAATGGTTTTACTCTTAGAGTTTTAACTCCTCATTTGGCTTTCTCTTAGCCATTGACTTCGGTAAGTCCTGGGAAGATATTCTTTCAAAAAGTTTCTGTGGTTTTTCTCTATGCCCTTATGGCATCAAACCAACTCTAACATCAGCTAATATGCTAAATGTTTAAAATGATTTTTCTCGTAATGAGCTCATAGGTCCATGTGTTGAACCTGGTTAGCTCTCATACCATATGTAACAACACTCTTCTTAATACTCAAGCAAACTCAAGAATTTACAAGAAGGTAAATAAACTTAGTAAACATGAGAGATAAAAAAAAAAAAATTAAATCATTTGCATAAGCACAAGAATAAAGTATAACTTTTCCAGATAAAATTCAAACTTGAATTCACATGTAATCATAACTAGAATCAAGATAAATCCTTACAATATTCATTCAATATCACATGAGATACACTTAAGATAAAGAATAGTTTTACCTCATAGGTTTAGACTGTTGTAAGCCAGAACTTGGGGTTCACTACATCTGGAATGTTGATCTCTATCTTCACATGCCTCAGAGAGTCTACTACTATAGAGGGAGAGCATCAACTGAGTGCTTTTCCTCCAACCACGGACTCAAGTGGTCCCCTGCGCACTTCCTAACTGGAAGTGACCCGGCCCTTCTCGAAGAGTATAGATATAAGGAACTGTCAAGTTTCTCCATCTGAGTCCTAGTGATGTTTTCTACAAAACTCAATCGACCGTACAACTCTAGATCCCTTCTAGCTAAGTATGATCATTTTGATGGGTCATGCCATCTAGACACAGCCTCTGAATCGTCACAAAACTATCACATTTTGCAATTTTATTTACTCTATTGGTACTCTAGACACAAACTAGTCTGTATAGAAAATCCATTCTAGCCAATCTGACTTAGAACTAATCCTTAATCTAGGATATTCATGTAATGTAAAGAATTAGGTATTTCAACCTTTTAAAAGTCCCTTATTGCATTCTTGCAATATCTAGGGTTTATGACTTCCTGTCATTTGCTCTCAAGATTCAATACCCAACATCTTTGATGCATTAATTTGAGTTTTGACATTATCATAGAATCTCTTAAGGTGTTATAAAGACTTCCTGTCTTACTCTATGGTTTTCTCAACCTTTCACTGTCAATCAATATATATATGTACAATGTCATATCCGACATAAGAGTTATAGACTCCCTACATCCTCCTTGTTTCAATACTAGGGTTTAGCTTCTCTAACCCAACACATGGAAATATCAACATCCTTGATTTTCCAAGGGTAATATCATAAGTGTAACAAATCATAAGTACCAAATGCTTTTAGTCTTTCCTAGACCACTTGGCATTGTTTGAGTTCAACTATACGTACATGAACAAACATAGTTTTCAAGGTATACCCTCACCAATATAATATCAAGAGAATACTAACATATCATATCAATGATCTTCATCTAAGTTAATCATTCAAGCCTTAAAAAGGTTTGACTTATAAAAGATAATGATCTATTTTCGACCCTTGGTCTATTTGAGTCTACTGACTTTCTACATAGGTTAAGTTATGAACTCATACATAACTTCCTTTATTACTTAAACCTTTATCGATCTTAGTAGTTTACCTCCATCATATTGAATTGAGTTTATCGTTGCATTGCCTAGTTTATTCTCTCTCCTGAGACAACTTAGCACAAGTACTAATGGTTAATAGAAAGGCTATCTAAATTTCCACATCCTTGGATCACCTATTCTCCTGGATTTGTTTTACAAAAATGTCGTGTAAAACTCAGTTTCGTAAAAGGAAATCTATATCCATAATGCAACATTGTCGCTTCAATATCAAAAGGATATTATCATCACTGAAACCTCCATTCCAAATAAATAGTAGAGATATGCTTCTAAGAGAAAAAGAATACATCTATTAAATTATCGTAGTCTTCACCCTAGATATTCCATTTATCCTTATACTTCTCTTTTAAGGAAATACTGATTTGGTCTTTCCATTCTCTAGAACTTGTACCGTTTTCCTTTTTAGGATGCATGTTCAAAAAGCTAATTAAAGATTACATAGATTCATCCTTTCTTTCTTGTAATAAAAAATTGTTAGATATACATCCATAATAAACTCTTTATTTGCAAGCCCGTAAAATAAGTTAAGGATAGAGAAAATCATGCCTGTATAACGGTGATATTCTTCACTCCTTACTAGCGATGTTTCTCCAAGCTTTTGGAAACAAAAAGATTTATAATCTCTTCTAATCCTTCTTCGGAGCAATCAAGGTCTGAACTTTTGTAGAAATCTCTTAGCACCTTAGGTTCTAGCCACTATTGGAATTTCTACAAAAAATCATAGATCTAGCACGTCGCTTCCCATTTATCTATAAAGGAGTTGTCACCCTATGGTTGAAGAAATGTTCTCAAAGTCATAAGTTTTCCCTTATTTCAGTAATTGTGTTTGTTCTGGCAGTCTCAAAAACCTTTATTCATTTTATGCATATCCTTCAGTCCTTGCATTCCATATGGTTACATCTCTTCGAGGTAATAAAAATTATTCTTGTTTTATCTATGCCTCCGCCTTCTGCATGTATGTCTTTTTGCGTCGTTATTGAATAGCAACTCCCTATTCTATGTCGCGACCTTCACTCGTCACTGCATGAGCTTGAGAATAGTTTCCTCTCATGAAAACTCCAATTCCCTTGAAAGACACCCTTACTCTAATGCTATCGCGCATTCTGTAGATTTAACAACTGAAGCATTATCGGACTTCTATACATCAATATCCTGGCTCCACTAAGAAAGGTTGAATGAATGGGATCTGCCATCCCTGTGACCAAAACTCCCACTTTTAAACCTTTCACAGATCCATGTATGAGCATTGGAACCATTTCCCCCCGATATTCAACTGCTCTCCCTTTAGTTATCTTCCTCCTCCCACTCTTTCTATGCAAGAATCCCTTATGGAAACCACTATCCAGGTAATTTAAGAAGAAATCATTCTTAAAGCAGTTAGAGGCTCGAAGCCTATATGGTAGAGCCACGGTTTTTCTACGTGGATTACATTTGAATTTCCAAGCTAGAGACTTATGCCCCTTCCGAAAGTTACCACGCTCCTGGCGTTCCCCAAAGCTAGCGGCTGATTACCAACACAATTGAGTGCATGAGAGTGATGTTTCAGCCCCCCCCCCCCAAAGATAGTTCTTCCGGTCATTCCCATAACTATCCATTTCTTTTGTTATAAAACAGTTAGGAAATGGTTACCAAGAATTGGTTAATCCGTTCCTGTCATCATCCCTTTCATATCAACGTGGTCTTAAACTTTTATCTTCCACCTACATAATAACGTGGATTTGCCACAATTGCAGAACCAAAAGTCCTTCCATAATATACCCACACCATCATTGGATAAACATAAGTGTGATCTAATCTGGGCCCCCAAAAGAATTGAAAACAAAAGCCAGAATTCATTGGAAGCCTTTCGTCAATATTAGCGTAAGGTATTAACTATATATATAATTATCACCTCATAATGCTACGTCGTGGACTAAGGGGTTTGCATAAGGCATATAAACTTATGCAAAACACATAAACATGAAAGTTAGAGGATTCTAAGAGTTGAACAATCTCTACAAAGTAATTTGTTCTTCTTTAAATAAAAGTTGGGTTCTATCATTTAACCCTCGACTTATGTTGTTCGACATAGGTTGTTACATTGTCTAACTAGCTTATGCGTCAAAATGTACGAATTCAACAATGATCATAAATGATCAATGTCCACATTAAATATCATAATGAGAGTCATTAAGTAAAATCATTTAAAGATTGAATGCATATAAATGACAATCATTCAGAAATTAAGAGTTGGTAACACAATCTTACACAATCGACGACATTGATCCTTTTGTCGTCTCTCGGGCATATTCACCCCATAAAAATGAACTCAAGGATGATCATCATAATGAATTCCTTTTGCAAGGAATCGAGCTATAATATTAGTTCATCAACTTACTAAGCCAATTCAAACTATTATAAAGAATATAGACAATAAGGAACAACCAATTACGCAATTGAGGTCACAACATAAACTCATTTACGACATAAGAAGTGACATGTTTGACAGAAATTATTCTCACTCGCAAAACAACTAATGTACAACCTTGACGACGTCACTATCCCCAAAATGACTAGGTTGACGTCAAACAACTTGAAAAAGATTTTAAATGACATCAACAACTTGTCGAGTTGAGAAATAAACTTAGACCAAAAGGGTCGAGTATCACTTACCCTAATCAACTAGGCTCACCATTTTTGCATCAACTCTAGACCTAAGATGGTGACAACCTGTTCTATTCCTTGTATCTATATCCTTCTCTCTGATGATGCTCTCCCTCCCTTTCTCAGAGGGGCAAAAACTTGTTCCCTGAATGTAGCTTGCAAACACCAACTCGAGATTAATGTATCATTAATCATTTCATAATCCTTATGAAATCATCACATTTTGACAACTTTTAAAGACATGTCAATTTTAGTCAAATAAACCTAACTCATGAAAACATTGATTTTTCTAGCCATTTTAACTAAACGGCCAATCATTGAAACATGCATAATCATCTACTAATTATTTCAAAGTAAAAAGTAAAACATAGTTAAAGTTAGGGGTGTAACAGTGTTAACAATTCCTTAGGCTAATCTTTGAGGTGTCTTTTGTGTTTTTCCTTATTGCATAATAGTTGTTTTGCATCTTTAGAATAGGATAAAACATTTAGGATCACAGTCTCATCACCTCATCATTTTTTGTTGATTCCCCTATCAATATTAATTAAATAATTTGTATTATTTAGTTAATCTAAAATGTGTCATTTATCAATTTTCTCTCATCCACATTAATTAAATATTTTTTAATTATTTAATTAAGTTATTCATTAATTCTTCTTATCCACCATAATTAAATAATTATGTAATTAATTCATAAAACTTTCCTCTCAACATTAACTAAATAATTTTTACTTATTTAATTATCTAACATTTCCTCCACAATTAAATAAATTAATGTAAGTTTCTATAATTGCTTTTTCTATTTTTAATTCCTTTAAATACATAAAATTAATATTTTATTTTATTTTGTGGGAGGTAAGGTGGGCATCCCTCCAAGCTGGTGGAGGGGTGGTGGCATTTGTTGCCATGGTGGCAGGATTGGTGACTAGGTGGTTTGAGTTGGAATTTCATCATGGCAAGTGACGGTACTGGGAAGTCTTATCACAGTTGTACGGAGGTTAGCTAGAGGCAGCTTTGGCACCCATACCAATGCTTAGAGTTGAGTGCATAAATCACCTGAGGGATTTACTCCTCATGGAAAGGACATCTTGCACGTTTGGTGGTGTACCATTTTCTTTGGGTGGCACAACCTTGTGAATGGAGTTAATATTTATTGATGGTTTGTGTCAAGGTTTGTTTAACTTTTTTTTTGTTGGTGTGGGTGGTGGCTATTAGCTTCCTTCCTTCCTTTCTTTTGGGTGCGAGCAGTGCAGGGTTGTCAATGGTGAAGTGTTCAAAATTCGTAATTAAAGTCTCAGTGGATGGCTTGGCGAGGTTTGGGGTGCATAATCCAATTTCTTTGTGGTCGAAGGCACGACAGAATTCCTTCAGGGAGATTACAGATCAAAGGTTGAAGTGTATTATGCTCAACAATGATCCCTTGGTTGTCCTGGTCGTCAAGATGATTTTGGGCTTTGGTCATTTGGAAAGCAAGGAATATGGGAAGGATAATTTGCATGTTTCTTCATGCTTTATGGCTTCTCTCCTTGATAACAAAGTTTTCAAGGCAAAGGCAAAGGTGCTATTAGTAAAGATGTTTAGGAAAGATTTGGTGGAAGGGGTGGATGAGGTTCTTAGAGCAGTGATTGAAGGCAAGGGTTGCCCGAGGCCTTGTGATTTGGAGTTGCTTTGGTGCCCGAACGAAACTATGAAGATTTATCTCCTAGATTTGTTCGGTCCAGCCCTCATGAGGCATCAGATGATAGTGGCAGTGGCTGTGGAGTTTCTGAAGAAATTTTTCAAGTTGTTGGCGGTCGGTGGTGTTGAATGGGAAAAGGATCTCGAGGCCTTTGCAAAGGCTAATGTTTTTCTATAAGGTTGGCTTTGGTTCGTGGTTTTTTATGGTCTGTGTGGGGCTAGTTTTTAGTTTTTTTTGTTGTGTGGGTGGTGCTCTGTTCGCATCTTCGCCATTAAAATGGCCATTTTTTCTCTATTTTAATTTTGGTTAGTGGTATCTGTGGGCCTAGTAGGGTTGGGAGTTTCTTTGTAGTTTGATCTCCCGTGGATGAATTTTGTTGGATTGGTGGTTCTTGAGCTATAATTTGGTGGTGGAAATCTAAAATCCCTGCTTAGTAGACGTTTGTAATTTTGTTAATATTAATAATAATATACTCTTCTTGTATATCAAAATATATATATAGTTTTATTTTATAATCTTTTCCTCATGCACATGAATTAAATAAATGTATTGATTTAATTCCTATTAATATTCTTCTATCCATCAGTTAAGTGAGTCAACTAAAAAATCACATCAGTTCGCTCAAAATCACTCACTCTCACTCATCCATGCAGTCAGTTCACTCATCCATGTAGCAAATCCACTCATCCATGCAATCATTTGACTCACCAATCAAGCCCTTCACAAGGACACGTGTCACTTGCACATTCCTCATGTCTTCTCAATCAGTCTCATCCATTGATTCTTTTAATCATCCTCTATTGTTGATCAATGTTAGGTAAAATTTGTAAATAAACCATCGTCCAACCTATCAAGGATAAAATTCACACTATTATCACATCCATTTTTTTTATCATAGGTTACACAAAAAATTAGAGCAATTCATTTATCATACTATTGAAGCATATACAAATTCAATGGAGAAAGGGGAAGCTTTTGTGGAGGTAATATTATTTTGTTATTTAATTTGATTTGATTGTGTTCACACTCTATTAGAAGTGACTATTGAATGTGGAATAGGTATTGTCCTTATTTTTGAATTTATATATTTCATCACACACACCAACCACATTCAATCTAAATTTAAACTAATTTTTAATCTCCACTATTCATCTCATCTAGGCAATCGTATCCTTCCATATTCCAACCACTAGCATTTAATCCCTTCTCCCTCCAATATTCAAATTTGAATATCGTCTCAAGTAATCCTATCTATCCATCTTAAGACAATCTTAACCATCCATTTATCCTCATTAAAACTATAAATCAAACCAATCCCCAAGTCATTCAAAAGGAAGGAGATAGGATGCAACAAAGTTATGATACCAAATTATTGAGTAAAATCCATCAAACATCACTTGTATCAATCACCTATGGTCATCAAAGGTTTGGTAATGGCAAGGGCTTATTGCTTTTATAATTTTCTTACACCTTGTTAACTCTAACCTGAAGTACATGATAGTATAAGATAGGATTATCATTGTTTTATGTTGTTACCTATTTTTTTAGCCCTGTATTTTAGTGTTCACAATAATAATATATTACTTAATGATAGTTATAAAATGCTTGATCAATATATGCTTTAAAAAAATATTTAATGGGAACTAATAGACAAAGTGTAAGCAGATTATAAATCAACAAACTTTGAAGCATGTCATCCATAGATTATTGAATCTCAGTAAATTTCCTATAAGCTTTTAGTTTAAACAAAGGAAATGAAGTAGTAGTAACTTGATTCACATTTTCTTTCATATCAATACCCTTGAAAAAGCATTAGACTTTTGAAACTTAGAAGGGTAATAAGATTGAGATGATAATGAACCATATTTCAAAGTATTTGATGCTACAACTTTAACCTTAAGATTCTTGAAATGGATGCACATATATTTAAAATATGGAAAGCTAATTAAGTGCACATTATTTTTTATCAACATAATTAATCCCTCAAGAAGCATGATTTATGACTCATCATGTCATGAAATTGGTGTTTTAATTTTCCACAAAAAAAAATAAAAAATTGAATAATATAGTAATTAATAGGCACATTGTTCTATTGTTTGCATCTAATAAGGTCATTAATAGTAGTTTTTAAAGTCCCATATTTATTTGGAAGTTTTGTAAGAATGCAGTAGCAAGATAATCAAATAACTTTATTGATCCAAAATACAATGATCAAATCCATTGAATCATATAGTCCTTAATAGTTCACGAAAACTTAGCTAAGATCACATCATCATAAGTATAATCAATACATGATATTATGAATGATTATAAATCAATATTGGGGTCTCCTTTTCCACCATGCATCTCAAAATTAGGGGCTAAAAATCCTATAGATGATGGACATACAACAACCTCAGAACTAAAGGAATTTGATTTAGAGGATTGTATGCAATAATTCCCTTCTTTTTATCTTAAGCTATTTCTATAAATTATTTATCACTTACACAAGTGTATCCAACACGGAAATTAGGATAATAGTGGTAATAGAAATATATATGATATGGTAGAATGGATGAAGAGAGATTGGGATGTAAGAGGCATGGGCATGCTGGACAATGGCATGTACATGGAAAATGGGTTAGAGATAGCATGAGAAATATTGGTTATGGTTTGGTATGGAGAGATAGTATAGGTGGCATACGTAGAGGGGGTAATAGTAGTAGCTATGGAAGTGTTAGGAGTGTAAATGATTTTAATGCTTGAAGTTATGGAAGTAGTAGTGAGGTTGATGAAAAGCGGACCATAATCATTGAAAATATCATAATTGGGATTAAAGATAAAAGGGAATGAGGTAGGGATATTGGAGGTATTAGAGGTAACACGAGGGTTGATGGTGGTAATAGCTATGGAGGTGTTAAGGTTGGCATTGGAAGAGAAATATAGGTTGGAGGATACACTATTAAAAATATTTATTAAGGATCCAAAATACTATAAATATTTATGCAATGGGGATATCCCATTAATATATTATAGAATATGCTCACCAATTGATGATGAGATTCAATTTTTGTAATGCATCTATCAAAATTATCTCCTAATACAAATATCTTGTTGAGTTGTATATGTATCATGATCATAATCCTCTTGGTCACTTATGCTTATCTCAATACAACAACTATCAAAGTCATCATTGTTATTAGAATTGGTGGCCACATTAGGGTTTAAGTGATGGGTAGTTGTATTAGGGTTTAAGTGAGCACTCCTTAATCAAATACTAGTATAATGAGTAGCTCTTGTTATAAACAATAATATGAGAAGGTGAAAGCAATATCATGTCATAAATATTAGAGAATATCAAAGGTAAATCAAATTTGAAAACAAGTGTAAATTATAAACCCTGAAGCCAATATAAGTTTGAGTAGGGTGTGTGATAGATAATAAGTATAAATAAGCACCAAATCTTGAAAGAAATATATATCAATGAGTTAGAAGAATGTAAAAGGAGGGTTGGATTTGGAAATAGAACATGAACTTATAAAATGCAGTAACCCCAATGGATGATATCTACTAAATAACCTTCAAATTTATAAATTTTAACCAAAACTTTCAAATCCATAAAATTTCACAATTTTTGTATTAATAATACTAACCTAGATTTACAAATGCAATCAATTTATAAAGGAAAGGATTTAAAGCTTATTTTAATTTATAATGTTAACCTAGGTTTACATATACAACCAACACATAAATGAGAGTTTTATTTATTTATAATGAAATCTCAATTACATCAAAATATGTCGCATACCATAACACAACCAACAACAACAACAACAATAATAGATTGGAATTTCTAAATGAAAAAACACTACAAACAACTACCAAATAAATGAACTTAAACAATAAAAACCTACAATTCATCGAGCATATTCATAACCTCTAGATGATATTATCATATAAAAAAAAAGGGGGTTGTTCCTTTGATCCTGTGAAAGCAAAGGGTTTTCATCTTCAGATTTGATCATTTGAACATAAGGCTTAGAATAATGTAAATAAGGGTTTTTTATTATAGATTAAATGATGATCCTTTGATAGAATATATTTGTCCCTTAAATTGTTAAGATCGATGGATAGAAATAAATCTCACCCAAAGGAGTGGTTTAGATTTTTATGCACCAATTACATTATATATTTTCTCCTTTTCCTGCTCAAATTTTAAGTTTAAATTCTTCTTTAATCACAGGTTAGAGATTCTAGAATTTTTTTAACTCATCACACTTTTAAATAGTTCACAAAATCATGAAATTTGTGACATTTAGAAAATCATCGCCTTTTGCCTCTTCTTTCCTTATCTCCACTTATTTTCTTCCTTTTCTTCACCTTGTCACACTTTTATCCTTTTGTAAACCTTTTTAGCCTTTCACATAGTTCACAAATTCACAAACTGTGTGACATCATGAACTAAGTAGTTTTTTTTCTTTGTTAACACTTTTCTATAGCACATGCGAACCTTCAAACTTCATAAGGCACCTTCCATTGTTACATTTTTGCACTTTTCACTCTCACAAACTTTGTGACAGTTAAAACCTTGTCACTCTTTTGCACAGTTCACTAACTCATGATATTTATGAGAAATAGAATTGTCTTATTTTTGCATAGTTTTCCAATTCATGAACCTTGCAAAAATTAAAACTTTTTGACCTTAGCTTCTTTTCCCTTCATTAGCTCTTTGACTTAAATTTCCTTAAAATTTTGGGCAACTTCATAGGTAAACGTAAAAACAACTATTTCCTAGTTTTTCCATATCTTAACCCACTAGAAATAGGGAATGGGAAAATATTTCTTGCAATTTGGGAAAGTTAGAAATGGGACTGTATACCTTGATATTTCTACTGCTCTAAATGTGCAAAACAACTTAAAAATGGAAATGATAAAATACCAAGGACACCTCAAGATTAGCCAAAAGAGTGATAAACAATAAGGAAAATGGACTAAATAAAACACAAACGATTTCACCTTCCTTGTTGTTGATTTCTCCTTGATTGGCCCTTGCTTGGAATTGATTGTGTGCTCCTTAGATGATTGTTTGAATGTCTAAATGCAAGATTGTAGGTGCAAAGATGATTAACAAAGATGGTTGAATGATTGAAAAGGCTTGAGGATTCAAATGGACAGCATGTAGTTATCAAAATGCAAAGTGTTTGAGAAGGAAAATTAGCAGCATAAGGTTGCTCAAAATGAAGAAGTGTTGAAAATGCCCTTGAGGAGGGGGTATTTATAGAAGAATTTGAATTCTCTAGAGAATTCAACGGTCAAAATTGCTCCAACAAGGCCAAGATGAAGGGCCATGGTGGGTTGAGAACCCACAAGCCCTCACATCTTGACATGTGGAGGGTGAAGTGGATAAGGGGGGATGGATGGAGATGAGGTGTCAAGAAGGTACATGAGGTGGAAAAGGACATGCACCTTGGGGAGGAGGAGATTTCCACAAAAAGGGATTTCTTGTCCCCAAGTGGGAGTGAAAGGGACTTTGAGGAATTTTGGGAATTCCTCAAAATCTACATGGGAAAAGGAAAGGTGGTTGGGGATATAAATGTGAATTAAAAATTCACATTCCTAGGAAAGTCTAAAAGATAAAAGATGGGCTCCAAAAAGGTGGGACTTGGTCACATGTGGAGATTGTGACAAGTCCAAGGTTCTAAAAGCCTTGGAAGGATGGAATGTGAATTAAAAATTCACATATAAAAGAGGGAATCTAGGAAGAATAAAAAGGAATTAAAAATTCCTTGGAGAATGATTAGGCTTAATTAATCAATAATTAGAAGAATAAATAAGGATTAGAAGCCAACTTGCAAAAGTTGGAGGATGTGACACATCCTAATCAAGGATTAGGCATGTGCACATCCCTAATGAAGAAATTAGGAAATGGATTAGGATTAGATGAAAATGACATGTGAGGAATTAAATAAATGTAATATTTATTTAATTTAAGGAGGGTAAGGTATTTAATTATCAATTAAATACTTTAGAGATTTGGCAGAATTAAAGATATTGATTAAATAATAGTAATATTACTTAATTAACTCGGATAAGAGGATGTTTAGACGAAAAGTGATAAATTTGGATAAATTAAGTGTCCAAATTTGGATGTCTACAGGGACATTATAGAAAATTGCAGATTTGAAAACTCTAATGACTAAAAGAAACTCTCAAAATAAAATTGCATCTTGTGTAGGACCAACTAGGTTCACTAGAAGGGTCAGGGGACCTAGCTCGATTGGCTAAAGCATCACGTTGCAGGCAAGAGGTCATGAGGCCTAGTCTCCCCCTCGTCCCCGTGGTACTGGAGGGTGTGTTGCATCAACGTCAACAGCCACATGAAAAAGTTTTACCAAGCGCACTACAATTTATAGCCCGGGGCTACCCGATTCTTACAGTGTAAAAAAAGCTAGGTTCACTAGAAAATATAGAGGAAAATAAACTTTCCCTAAGTGTGACCTAGGCTAAACTAATTAGATGCATACAAATACACATAAAATGAGAGATGACTTTGATGATGCTTGGAAATAGTATATGATAAAATGAATGACCTTAAATACTAACACATTACATCAAATTTTACAAAACATGTGCTTGGTTGGTTCAAGGCAAGAAAAACAGAGGCTAGCCAATCAAATTAGAACTTCGAATTTTGGAAAGGAAAAGGTTAAGTGTGCAACTATGGAAATAACCCTAGATAGACAAACAATCAAATTAGGGAGACTATATGAAGATGAGTGCATGAATAACACAGATATACGAAGAAATATACATATCAAGATAAGGTTAAGTAAAATACGTGAAAATAAGCATACAAAAATTAACAAAAACTAAGAAAATAAATCCAACTTTACATAAGATTATATCTTTTGTCAATATATACATATATGAAAACAATTCTTCAAAATAAATATAAAAATTAAATAACAAATCACATAAATATACAAATTTCATCATTACAATTATACCTAAAACTTCCTAAATGCAATATACATACTATGTCAGAGCAAACCCTAGCAAAACCACTCTCTATCCCTCTCTCAAATCGTTCCTTAAAATTAAATGCCGACACTATAATTGACATAAAAAGTTCCACACTCAAGAATATACTCTAAAAATTCCTTAAATATTTGCCGGATTATTTCTAGTTAAATATTAAGAAAAAATTATACATTTTTTAAAACATAAACGCGCTACTATTTTTATTTTTTTAAATCTTATTTTTGCACGTGTGTTTCAATTTTCTTAGCACTGCCATATTGTTGGCGTGTTAAAATTGATTAGCAAGAACCTAAAATAGAGTGAAGAGCATATGCTAAATGTGGGTCTAAGATGTCAGATGTCAACATAACTATGGCTACCTACCAAAAGCTATTTGAAATAGACTGCTACTTAAATAGAGGACTAACCAACAAAAACATTGATTTCTATTAAAGAAAAGAAAATAATCACAATGTTTTCTCCAATAATTATAGGGGCCCACATGAGTTTTTTTTAAAGGTATTTCAATGTTAGATTTGTATGGTTGGGAAAAAAGAAAAAAATTATGTTAATGTTCTAATATTTTCTATATATTTGTTAGAATTTTATTTTTTAATTAAATAATGTTTGTTGGTATAATATTCTATTTATCTTATATATATTATCTTTCAAATGTGACATTGTATTTATTTAATAAGTTTATATGGAATAATTAGGGTATATAATTATTCTCTATCAAATAGTTAATATGACATGTGTATACCTTGGCTTGAAGTACAAAAATGCTACCACTATCTCATCACCTCATGATTGATGGTAGTTAGGTGTCACCTCTAATCAATCAAGACCACTTCTATCTTAGTCAAGTTAAGTGAAGTGATTCAATGATTGGCAATTCAACTCTTGACTTCTTAGTTAAACTAAGTTAACTCATAACTTGATTGAGAGTTAACTCATACCTCTTGGACTTGTCATCACCTTGATGCATGCATCCAAGATGCCTATATATTTGTATATTACTCATTGTTATTTTGTCTCATAGTATTAAATACATAATAGCATTATTGTGTTCATCTAGATTTGTGATTAGTTTATAGGATTTTCGATCTTGTGTAGAATTTTTTGTTTATGCAAAATTCTAAACTAACAATAAATCCAAATTAATAGAATAATTTTATTATATATTCAATATCATGAAACAAAGTTACAATGAGTAGCATAAATATATATAGGCCTCTTGGATGCATGCATCAAGGAATGACAAGTCCAAGAGGTATGAATTATCTCAATCGCTCTCAATCGCGAGATGAGTTAAATCAGTCTAAATAAGAAGTTGAGAGTTGAACAATCAATCAATGGACCAATTCACTCAACCTAACTAAGACAAAGGTGGTCTTGATTGAATAGAGGTGGCACCTAACTACCATTAATCAAGATTTGATGAGATAGTAGTAGCACTTATATACCCCAAATCAAGTTATGTGCATATCAATATTAGCTACTTAGGTGAGAATAATTAAAAATACTAATTATTCCAAGCAAACTTGTTAAATATTATGAATCGTATAGAATAAGGGTTAACCTAAGGAGAAAGGAATAATGCAATTAGATGGGAAGAGATCCCGAACCATTGGTATCATTAATGATCTTCCTCTTACTTTATATGATTTCCAAGTATCACTATTCCTCTAGACAAATTTGACATTGATAGCATTTAGGCCTTTGACCTTTGTTTATCAAAAGATATCAATAATAAGGAGGTTATATATATTTAGATTTATCTCATCTCAATTTTAAGACCAAATATGGTTCAAAACTGAAAAATCTTGTCTAAACCCATACCCAAAGAGCATATCACCCATGAGGAAATTGCTAGTTTTGAGCCTACACATACCATGTTCTCAAAGGAAGAAAAATAAAATCTTAAGATCTCATAGAAGAATATGAGGTTAAACCTACTTATACCCCAAATCAAGTAAATTCTTGGACAATATAAATGCTTGAATGTGATCTCCATGGAAACTATGATTCTACAAGCCTCAGAGCATACATAATATGCAAATAAGACTAGATTATCCTTGAGGTAAGCACTCTAGAGATGTGTGTTGCAAAGAAGGAAAAAAATACCTCAAAGTTATGGAAATTGTACATTGATGGTGCTAGATGTAGCAATGGTTCACAAGATACTATATGTTTGATCTCTCCTAAAGAAAAGAATGTATATTCCACTTTCAATTTAGTTGCACTAACAATGAAGTCAAATCTAATTAAAAGGTATGTGGAATCACTCTTACAAAAATGATGAATGTTTTTAGTAGGATCAAGTATTAAGAGACTTTGAACTTGTCATTAATCAAATCAAGGGACTAGCTACTACCAATAATGTGGACCTTTTTTAGGGTTTTGAAGCTTTGATTTTCTAGTTAATTTAATATTGTAGAACATGGAAGTGGATCAAATGACCACTATCTAATCCTAATTGCATCCAACAAAAGATATATTGTGTAATAAATACCATGTTAAGTGGATTACTCAATAGATAGTTCTAGATAACATGGACCAATAGTAAGTATTTAAAAGAGATTCTAAAATACTGATACTCCCTCAATAATCTAGAATTCTTTTGACCAACTATAGCCAAAAATAAAGGAAGAATATGGAGATCAAATTTTACAATAATAATCTAACAAAATTCCAAAATATGTGATCATTCTTGGGAACTTTTTAGCCTAGATGATGTAAAGAGGGACAAGAGAAAGTTTATAACTGATAAAGGATAGCACATAGAAGCTAAAATCATGCCAAGTAAAAGGGTGAAAGTTAACAAGGTGTGTACAAAAATGGAGGGTGACATGTTGATCCACCTTTGCACCAAGTACAATCGCATCACAACATCGAATTATGAAGAATCAAAAGGCCATAAAAAGAGGTGATCCAACACACAATGGAGTTCTCCATGGATGCTAAATATTTAAGGAAAAATAGTATGCCCATCAATCCAAAAATAGAGCCCTTGATGAAGAAAGAGTTGACAAAGCTAATAAATTCTAAAACCATATTTCCAACTAAACACTCCTCATGGGTTTCTAATTTATTTTCAATAAGGAAAATGGAGAAATAAGGTACTATGTTGACTTTAGAGACCTAAATTAAGCATCAATCAAGGTTACTATTCACTAGTTCCCATGGAGTAGGTATTATAGATAGTGGCCAATTTTGAATGTCCTTTGTTAGATAGCTTCTCAAGATACAATCAAGTCTTGGTAGATGAAGATCTATCAACATAAAACAATATTCATTATTAAGTGGGGAAACCAAAATTCCTTTTGGTCTATCAACATGGGAGCTTCCTTCTAGTTGGAATTTGATGTCATCTTCAAAGAGCTAATAAATGAGATCATTTTAATAAAAACTAGATCTGATTTTACAATTTTCTCTAAAAGGAGGAACACTTTGTGAATTTAAATAAGTTCTTTAGATATTCCAAGAATTTGGAATATATCTGAACCCAAAGAAATGTATCTTCAATTTTCTTGGAGGAAAAATTCTTACGCATGTTGTGATAAAAAAGGGATTGTTATTGAAATCTAGATGAGTGCAATTTATCCTTGAACTCTCCTTGCCATTGACCAAGAGAGAACTACAATTTTTTCTTGAAAATATTAATTTTGTGGGAAAATACATTTCTAATTTTTTTGGGTTTGTAATATCTCTCACCCGTATTTTGAAAAATGATAGATAATTTAATTGGACCTCACAAGGAAGGGAAGAATTTAAAGCAATCAAATGGACCATAACAATAACTCTAGTATTAAGAAACATTCAAAGGTGACCATAACATAGAAATAATGTTCATTCAAAAGGATGATGATAGGAGAAGTGAGCATGTAATTTCCTTCAATGTAAGTACTATTAAGTAATATAAGGCTAAATACAAATATATTGAGAAGTAGACCTATTCATCAATGAAAGGACTAATTTTTTTTAGGAATTTGGTATCAAACAACATAATAAAAACATTTTTCATCCATTTGAGCATCAAATAATATATCATCGAAGGGTAGATAAATGAAAAAAGAGTAAATTGGACTACTTAAATCCTTGACTATGGTGATGCAAAGAATGTAATTAAAAACAAGCTACATGATTTTCATAAAGGAATGTTAGGAGGGAATATCTTAACTCAAACCATAGCTACAAATATAGTTTGGGTAGGGTATTAATGACTCATAATTTTTGTAAGTTACCATAAATGGGTAATACAGATCTATTTGTGTTGATTTTAGATTAGGAAAAGGAAAATTTTGGCACTTCCACTGAACCTTATATCTGTAAATGAGCCCTTTTCTTAGTCAAAACTATATTTTATGAGCATGATCAACCTATTCTTGAGTGGTAGACATAAGTGGACCTTGATGTCCATTGACTACTTCACAAGGTGGATAGAGGCAATACCTTTGAAGGAGGGAACTTCAAATATGATTTTTACTTCTTGAAAGATAATGTCACTAGGTATAGGGCTCCCTACATTGTTATACCAAACAATGCTAAGGAATTCATAGATGAAATTGTTTTAGAATTCCTTCCAAGAAATAATATTTATATGAAAATTCCATCTAATTATTACCCAAAGCGTAATGGACTTGCATAGTTTACCAATATGAATTTAATAATAAATATCAAAAGAGTCAATTTCAAATATTATAAAGGATGCCATTATTATCTAAATAAATCCTTATGTATGGATCATATACCCCAAAAAAGGTAATTATAAAATCCCCTTACACTCTAGTGTATGGTAAAGAAGATCCATTATGTATATCCCCAAAGATCCTAACATTATAATTGATAAAATCAGTAGAGATAGAGGAAAAGGAAGCTATAGAAGTTTGAATTATAGAATTTATCAAATTAGAGGGAAAAAGAGAATCCAAAGGAATTTAATACAAGGATACCAATGAATTTTTAAGTGGTGGTTTGACAAGAAATTTTCAAAGCCAATATTTAAATCAACGACATAGCTCTTAAATGGGAGGAAAGAGTAGCAAATGTTGGGATTCATTCCAAATTTCAATTCCTTGTGGAATGTGTTGGTCCACTCAATATTGTTGTGCTATATTTTTCTTGAGTCCTAGCCCCTTTGTGCACTTAGTCCATCACATATAACTAATTTGAGAAATATTTATATGGGTCTCCATTTGTCAATTTTTCTTAAGTGTTGTTCATTTTCATCCTCATATTCTTATCATGTGTTGGAGGTTTAAAAAAATCCAAAAAAATTTCCATGTATATAGGTTTTTAGATCACTTCTAAGGATTGTGTTGAATGTTGAAGTTTCAGAGTTTCCCTTCTTGTCATCCCTTCCAAATTTTCCCTTCCTGGTATGTCTTTCCTCCCAACATATCCTTGTTCTTGTTCCTTTTTCTATGTCAAGGTATCAATTTTTCCCATCTTGAGATACCTTTCATTTGTTCCCCACCTTCATCCCTTGTCCCTATTAGGATTTTGGAGTTCTCCTTCCCAACATCCCTTTTTCATGGTTTCCTCTTTCCATTAGTTAGATTTTTTCACTTTTCCTTAGTAGCGTGATTTTCTTTGGAACCCTAACTCCTCAATTATTTATACTAAGTTACCATTTACATTTGTATTTTTGGAAATCCATTTACTTAGTATCCTCAATTCCCAACTTATAATGTTGTCTTCTATATAATTTTTTAGAGTCAAATATGAAGAGATGCTTCTAATGTGGTATAAGGTATGAAGTATACCCAAAACCTATTCCTTTACACTTTTTATAATGTATCTCACTAGGATCACTGCTTCAAACTTATCCTTATCCATATACCTTAAGGGATAAATTCCTTGTTATATTTGATCCCTAACACTTTGATAATTTTATTTGCATGCCCTTTTGGAGTCAGAGATGTAAATATACCCATATTATTTTCTTTAAGCATTAATCACGACTTACTCTTAGCTCCTTAATAGTGGTATAATTCATGAGGTATTTGTTGATGTGTTTTTTATGCACTTCTCAACACAGGCAATGCATAGGTGCATCACCTCTCTTGAAAGGAAATCTCCAACAAGTTGCTAAAAATCATCCCAAGGTCTCTCGGGTGTCAGGTCATGACATGCTTGGAATATCTCAGTTGTTTCATGTGATTTGCTAGTAATCACAGGGCGAACTTACGTATGAGTTACAAAGCGTGGGAAGCTAGGCTTGCAAATGCAGTTTCAAAGTGTTGGAAGTGAATGAACAGTGGTTGTCCACTCAAAATAGCAAAGTAAAACTCACCAAGTTCATCTGATTTAGCTTCATGGTGATGCTTGGAATCCTACTCTAACCAAGGACTAAAAGAAATAGAAAAAGAGGAAGGGTTGAGAAAGTTGTTCTAAATCTAAGCTATGAATGAATAGTAATAATGGGGGCTACTGCAGTAGACAAGCTTCCTAAACTGATTTTTGCTTGGCCAAGAGGAACCTACAGTTACACAAAACCAGTGCAATCTTCTAAGGACTGCAGATTTTCAGATTGCACACTCACATCATGAACATGCAATTGAACTAAGTTGCAGCAATGAAGTAAGGAAGCTCGGACTAGCTTTACAAAGTGATTCATCATCAACAAACCACAAAAAGCATGAGCTAGAAATTCATCAAATACTGTAACAACAAACACCATTATCACTTCCACTCAAGAAACTAACAACTAAAACTAACATGGGAGTAGAACCATGCATGCATAATGAACAAACTCAAGAGAAACACCCATAAATCATGCAATGTAGCTCTCTATTGTTGTAGAATACCTTTACACCAGCTCTCCAACCCTTTACAAATAAGGGACAAGCCCCTATTTGTAGTTTTACAAAGCCCAAATGAATGGCTAGGATTGATTTACAATGAGTGGCTCATATTTGATACAAGTTAGGGTTTCACCTAACCCATTATATAGAAATTTAAAATACATCTTTGTCCTTGTCCCTGTTTTGTCCCCTAGTGCCCTATCACTGTAGCAGTTTTGTCCTCTTGCTAATTTCCCTTTTAACTGTAGCTAAAATTGTTTGAAGTCTGCCTTTTGCTTGATAGATTTGCAGCATTCTTCATTGAATCAAGCGGGTCTTGTTTGCAGATTTGTATTGCCGAAGAGGAAAAATGATACTCTTGATTTAGGTGGACAACTCTTTAATTCTTCGACACTGACTTCTTTGGCATGCATTCATATGTTAATTATTCCTTCTTCTAGTGCCAGTTCTATCGATGGGTGCTAGGAGGAGAAGGGCATGGAATGAATGGAGCAATATCTTTGTTTAGCCCTCTTTCTCTTTTGATGGATTTCTTAATAGGTCTCCTTGATGGCTCCTTAGCTGACTCCATGAACCCTGCACACAAAGAGTGTAGTAAGTACTTTCGCATATAATGAGGCAAACATCAGTTAAATCCTACAAATCTAAGGTTAGATCCATTAATACATCATCAAAGATCATAAAGTTCATCATCATCTAGCATTCAGAGTTCATATGGATCATCTAGACCAATGTAGGCTCAACAATGCGGGTTTCCCCAAGTTGGGAGCCATTTTGAAAGCAGTAGTGGATAGACAGCAATCGGGGCACGTCGGCCCACATGGTCCTACCTATACCAAGATTTGATCATGAAATGGGGTCCACCAAGAAGGTCAAGCCATTTAGGTATGTGGGTGAAAATCACCTCGAAGCTTTAGAAGTGTTGAGTTCATCTTTTAAGCATGCAGGTCCCAAGATCGCAGAAGTAGGAGGCAGCTTTGCCATTTGAGGCCCTGCCGTTTGAAACGACCTTGGAAAGGCGGTGGCCCGCAAGAGGTAATATGCAACGTGGGACCCGCGGCTTTGGCGAACGACATCATTCTAACGTTAAAGTTCAAGTCATTCAGATGAATGTGGGATGGAGGGTGCAGGAAGGCGCTGGGTGTCGGCTGTTTGGAATGGCGCAAGCAAGACGTAAGTCTGGCTAGAGAAGCCTGCACTATCAGGTCCATAGAGGGCTTTGGCATTTCTCGTTTGTTATCGATCAGTCATAAGGAAATGGCGGGGTCGGGCCCTACGTAGCGAGCTGATGAGGGTCCATGTCCATTTGAAAGGGTGGAGATAGGATAGTCATCTACGGGCAGTGTTTTTGTTACTTTGAACTCGAATGGTGAAATCAAGTGCGGGTTCCACGAGGCAGAGAGGCGAACATCAAAGGTCGTCTAGAACAATAGAATCACTACGGCGGCCCACGAGGAGAGGTTCGTAAAGAGTCACTTAGCCATTTTTAGTATGGGAAGATCTAACGACAATGGAGGGATTGGGACCTGCCCATCAGAAGGACCCTAAGGCTACGTCATTTTGGGTTAGTCGTTTGAACAACAACGAAAGGTCAGAAAAAACCCACAAATGATGGTCCGCATAAGATAAGCTGTGAGGATTTGAGTTTGGATAGCGGACGTGACAACGAGACCTGATAGGCGGGTAGATGAGTAGTGAGGGTCATTTGAAATGGCGAACCCAAGACGGAATCCTGTAGACGGAAGTTTGCAGAGAGAAACCCACAATAGGCCCATACTTAGGCATTTAGCATGGTTAAGTTCGATTGGAAATGACTAGGGTGGGATTTGCACATCAGAAAGGCAGGGCCTAATAGTCGTTTGGAATGATGGTGCTCGAATGGCATTCTACTGATGGGGGATTTGACTGGCTTTTGAACTTCTGATAGATGAAAATGACAGCTCGAAATGAGCTATTTATAGATTTATGCACATTTAATGCCCCTCATTAATGTGGGTACAATGGCAGCTGCGATTGGTGAGCGTGTATTTCAAAAACGGCGACGGGAGCAAGGAGCTCGCCGAGTGGAAAACAACAAGAGGTTAGCCATTTAGGCGTCCAACGGTAGAAACAACCAAAGGTAATGCAGGTCCCACAGGCTGAGAGGTCATCATGTGACCATCGTTCAGAACGGCTGGGGGGCTAGAGAAACCCACAAAGAGCGGCCCGCAGGGGCAGACTTGCATTGCTCCAGGGACAACAACCTTAAAGAATGAAGGCAAACAGCTAGGGAAATCTCGCAAAGGCCCAAGGCTTTGAAAATTTGAGGGTAGTGAAACAAGGTCAACTCAAGGTGATTCTTCTAAGACCCATCGACCACTTAGAACTCAAAAATAGGGGGCATGCAAAATGAGGCAATGACAAAAGTGACTCGACAAAGTGAAAAGAGAGGGTCCCCATTCTAAATGGGGCGTGTGTGCAAAACATGCACAACAAATGGTAACTCGTTGGGGAAATGCTCTAAAGCATTTCGATGACAAATTGGAATCATGAACCCAAAATCTTTGGTTTTGATCTTCATGCTAGAGCAAACAAACCAGACACTCAACCAAAGGATCAAAACCACTAGTCAACCCAACCTTCAATATGCTAAAAATCCAAGCGTGTGCAATTGCATTAATTCCCATCCTTGAGTTGATATAGGAACCTAAGCTCCGTAAAGTTAAGCTATGTAGTTTATTCTAACACCAAAAGCATATGGGACATTGCCTTGCTGCCAGTCAGGCGTCCATAGCCCCGATAAGGTTTTCATTGTGATTCTCCCGAGCATTGCTCTACTGTCAGTCAGGCATCCATAGCCCCGATAGAGTTTTTCGGATCGCCCTGAAAATTTGAATTTCTTTCTTTTGATTTTTAATACCTTGCTTTTCTTTTCTTTTTCTTTTTTCTTTTCAGTTCTTTTTGTTTCAACCCACAAGCATTGAAGCTTGCACTCAGGGTTGAGAATCAAAGTGGCACTAAAGCATAATTTTATATTTTTCACTTAACTAGACTTTACAAAGGATCTACAACAACCTCTGGATTCTTAAAGTGTGTGAGAGATATAAGATTTTAGAATACTTCAGAATTGGACCAACCAACAGCTTATCCTCTTTGAATCAAATGTCTAGATCACTTGACACTAAGAAAAGACCCTCACCATCCACTCTAAAAACATGATTAGATTTTAACAAAGAAATACATAGAACAACCCTAGGTGATAAGTATGGTTGTTGTGCGCAAAGATGTGCCCAGCTAAAAGCAGAGGGACCCCGAGCAAAGTAGCAGCAAAGTGGCAACAAAACGAAAAGCAAACGGAAAGCAAACACCTACACTAACCAAAGCGGGAAAGGAAAAGCAAACAACAAAGAAACTACCCTAAAGAAAACTAACCTAAAAAAAACCACCAACTACCCTAACGAAAGTAGGAAAGTGGAGTATATACAGCAGACCTAAACTACACCAAATGAGCTATATACATAGATATTTACAAAGCACTATGTTCAGGTAAGGAAAACTGGCGTTCACGCTTGTTGGATTTCACGATGCATGCACAAGCAAACGAGAAGTAGCTACAATTCTTAACCATGTAGATGCATCTTTATATTTAGAAAAATAAAGTTCATCATGGCAGCATTCAAATTCAATAGCTTTATCATGAAAAATTAGAAGTTGAGGCGATTCATCAAACCTATGGTTAATCTATAAACCTGCTTGTCTCCCCTCATCCCCATATTCAAAATGATAAATGCAGTTGTAAGTATTCACAAGAGTAAGGAAAGATAGAACCTAGATGTTGTTATGTAGATATGGCAGTGTTTGACAGTCGAGGGCGAGCAATAGAAAGCAACATTACATGATTTATGGGTGTTTCTTTTGAGTTTTCTCATTATGTGTGCATGGTTCTACTTCCCTATTAGTTTAGTTGTTAGTTTCTTGAATGGATATGATGATGGACATTGTTGTTATGGTATTTGATGAGCTTTAAGCCCATACTTTTGGCACTTTTTGATGATAAGCTGCTGTGCAAAGTTAGCCTGGGCTTCTTTACTTCAATGTTGCAACTTAGTTCAATTGCATGTTCACGATGTGCATGTGAAATTTGAAAATATGCAGTCCTTAGAAGATTACAATGGTTTTGTGTAGCTTTAGGCTTCTCTTGGTCAAGCAAAACCTAGTTTAGGAAGCTTGTCTATTGTAGCAGCCTCCATGATTATTGTTCATTCATAGCTTCAAGTCTAAGAACTTCTCCCTTTCCCTACCCCTTTTCCTTTTCTTTAATAGTGACTTTGAACAAGGTTCATTGCACATTGTAAATCCAAATCTGATGATGGAATGGGAGTTCTAGACTGCTATTTTGAACCTACAACAATTGCACGTTAATTTCACACTTTAAGAACTCTATTTGCAAACAAAACTTCTCATGCCTTGTAACTCATCCGTAAGTGCCACAAGGTCGGAGGTTCAAGCCCTCCTTCTAGCACCAGTTCTATTGATGTGTTTTTTATGCACTTATGAACATAGGTAATGCATAGGTGCATCACCTCTCTTGAAAGGAAATCTCCAACAAAAAGTTGTTGAAAATCGCCCCAAGGTCTCTCAAGTGTCAGGTCATGACATGCTTGGAATATCTCAGTTGTTTCATGTGATTTGTTGGTAATCATAGGGCGAACTTACCGATGAGTTACAAAGCATAGGAAGTTGGGCCTGCAAAGTGTTGGAAGTGAATGAATAGTGGTTGTCCACTCAAAATAGCAAACTGAAACTCACCAAGTTCATCTGATTTAGCTTCATGGTGATGCTCAGAATCCTACTCTAACCAAGGACTAAAAGAAATAGCAAAAGAGGAAAGGTTGAGAAAGTTGTTCTAAATCTAAACTACAAATGAACAGTAACAATGGGGGTTGCTACAGTAAACAAGCTTCCTAAATTGAGTTTTGCTTGGCCAAGAGGAACCTACAATTACACAAAACCAGTGCAATCTTCTAAGGACTGCAGATTTTCAGATTGCACACACACATCATGAACATGCAATTGAACTAAGTTGTAGCAATGAAGTAAGGAAGCTCAGACTAGCTTTACAAAGTGATTCATCATCAACAAACCACAAAAAACATGAGCTAGAAATTCATCAAATACTGTAACAGTAAACACCATTATCACTTACACTCAAGAAACTAACAACTAAAACTAACATGGGAGTAAAACCATGCATGCATAATGAACAAACTCAAGAGAAACACCCATAAATCATGCAATGTAGCTCTCTATTGCTGCATAATGCCTTTACACTAGCTCTCCAACCCTTTACAAATGAGGGGCAAGCCCCTATTTATAGTTTTCCAAATCCCAAATGAATGGCTAGGATTGATTTACAATGAGTGGCTCAGATTTGATACAAGTTAGGGTTTCACCTTCCCCCATTATATTGCAATTTAAAATACATCTTTGTCCTTTTCCCTGTTTTGTCCCCTAGCACCCTGTCATTGTAGCAGTTTTGTCCTCTTGCTAATTTCCCTTTTTACTGTAGCTGAAATTGTTTGAAGGTTGTCTTCTGCTTGATGGATTTGCAGTATTCTTCATTGAATCAAGTGGGTCTTGTTTGCAGATTTGTATTGTTGAAGAGAAAACATGCTACTCCGGATTTAGGTAGACAACTCTTTAATTCTTCAACACTGACTTCTTTGGCATGCATTCATATGCTAACTATTCCTTCTTCTAGTGCCAGTTCTGTTGATGGGTGCTAGGAGGATAAGGGCATGGAATGAATGGAGCAATATCTTTGTTTAGCCCTCTTTCTCTTTTGATGGCTTTCTTAACAGGCCTCCCTGATGGCTCCTTAGTCAGCTCCATGAATCTTGCACACAAAGAGTGCAGTAAGTGCTTTCGCATATATAATGAGGCAAACATTAGTTAAGTCCTACAAATCCAAGGTTAGATCCATTAATATGTCATCAAAGATCATAAAATTCATCATCGTCTAGCATTTAGAGTTCATATGGATCATCTAGACCAATGCAAGTTTAGCAGTGCGGGTTTCCCCAAGCTGGAAGCTGTTCTGAAGGTAGCAGTGGATAAACAACAATTGGGGCATGACGGCTTGCATGGTCCTACCTGCACCAAGATTCGATCATGAAATGGGGTCCACCAAGAAGGTCAAGCCATTTAGATACGTGGGTGAAAATCACTTCGAATATTTAGAAGTGTTGATTTTATCTTTATGCATGCGGGTCCCAAGATCGCTGAAGTAGGAGGTAGCTTTGCCATTTGAGGCCCTGCTGTTTGAAACAGCCTTGGCAAGGCGGCGGCCCGTAAGAGGCATCCCGCAACACGAGACCCACAACTTTGGCAGATGACATCACTCTAACATTAAAGCTTAGGTCATTCAGATGAATGCGGGCTGGAGGGTGTAGGAAGGCGCTGGGTGTCAATCGTTTGGAATGGCGCAGGCAGGACGAAAGTACAACTAGAGAAGCCTGCACTACCAGGTTCGCAGAGGGCTTTGGCATTTCCCATTTTTTATTGATCAGTCAGAAGGAAATGACAAGGTCAGGCCCCATGTAGTGGGCTGATGGGGTTTGTGTTCATTTGAAATGGTGGAGATAGGACAGTCGTCTACGGGCAGCGTTTTCGTTACTTTGAACTCAGATCTTGAAAGCAAGTGTGGATTCCACGAGGCAAAGAGTCAGACGTCAAAGGTTGTCTGGAATGGAAGACTCACTATGGCAGCCCATGAGGAGAGGTCCGCAAAGATTCACTTAGCCATTTTTAGTATGGGAAGATCAAACGACAGTGGCGGGATCGGGACTTGCTTGTCGGAAGGACCCTAAGGCTCTGTCATTTGGGTTAGTCATCTAAACGACGGCGAAAGGTCAGCGGAAACCCGCAAATGACGGTTCGCATAAGATAAGCTACGAGGATTTGAGTTTGGACAATGGACATGATGGCGGGGCCTGATAGGCGGGTAGACAAGTAGCGAGGACCATTTGAAACAGCGAACCCAAGACGAAATCCCGCAGACGGAAGTCCGCAGAGAGAAACCCGCAATAGGCTCGGACTTAGGAATTTAGCATGATTAAGTTTGATTGGAAATGACTAGGGTGGGATCCACACATCAAAAAGGTGAGGCTTAATAGTCGTTTGGAACAATGGTGCTCGAATGACATTCTGTTGGTGGGGGCTCTAATTGGCTTCTGAACTTTTGATAGATGAAAATGACAGCTCGAAATGAGCTATTTATAGATTTTTGTACATTTAATGCCCCTCATTAATGCAGGTACGATGGAAGTTGTGGTTGGTGAGCGTGCATTTCAAAAATGGCAGCGGGAGCAAGGGAACCCGCTAAGCAAGAGGTTAGTCGTTTGGACGTCTAGCGGTAGAAACAACCAAAGGTAATGCAAGTCCTGTAGGCTGGGAGGTCATCATGTGAAGGTCATTCAAAACAGTCAGGGGGATAGGGAAACCCACAAAGAGCGGCCCATAGGGGCAGACCCACATTGCTCTAGGGACGATAACCTTAAAGAATGAAGGCAAATAGCTAGGGAAATCCCGCAAAGGCCCAAGGCTTTGAAAATTTGAGGGTAGCAAAACAGGGTCGACTTAAGTTGATTCTTCTAAGTCCCATCAACCACTGAGGACTCAAAAATAAGGGGCACGCAAAATGAGTTAGCAACAAAAGCAACCTGGCGAAGCAAAAAGAGAGGGTCCCCATTCCGAACGGGGCATGTGTGCAAAACATGCACAATAGTATCCTTGATTCCCAATCCTTGAAACTCCAAAACTCTAACATGTTTTCACTATTCACTCCCACCTACCTCCTTACACAACCTAGAGTGTCATTATTCACTTATTGACTATACAACTACTCCAAAAGAGATATTCCTACCTAAAATTAGCTTATCCATCTCAAGGGAATGTTGTAATTATAGTCATGTATTTCCTATTACCATATTTTTTGGTATGAATGTAATGAAATTTTGATGTATGTGTGACAACATATAATGTGTTGCAAATGCTTTATAATGGTCATTCCTTTGTTTCATATGGGACAATATAGTTCTTAGATGGATCAATTTTGATTGCATATAATGTAATCTTTGATTTGTAAGTAAATGCATCTCTATTTTTTTTAATATTTTGTTGGATATATTTCCTCCCTCTTTGATGTTCATGAATTTGTATCCTAATGGAGTGGGTACTAGTTCATAGTGATGAAGGATCAAACAATCATCATTTAAAATAACCTCCATCCTTGTTATAAGTAGGAGTATATTATGTTTAGTTTAGTATACATGTTCATGTTTCATTATTGCAAAACAAGGAATAATTTTAAGCAAGGACAAATAGCTAAACCATTAAAGAATCATGTCATGCATGTTTGCACCTTTTCATTATGTATAAAACATTAATTAAAATTATCCAATAGGGATTTTAAAACTATTGTTATCTATAGGTGCTTGTGTGAGGTATTATATCAATATTATAAGAGGTTTTATGTAGCTAGTTAATTTTTGGCCGTCATGCCAAATGTTCGACATGTAGTTGTATGAGTCACACTTTCTATTTTAGGAAAGTTTTGTTCAATAAGGACTCTACAACTCGGATTTCTTATACTTTGTTGAAGTCAAGTTGTCTGTAACTTTTCAGAACATTGTTGTAATTGCGAATTTCTTGAGAAATAAAATATGAAAGATCTTTTCCCTTGGTATTTTCTCAATATAATTTTACTAGGTTTTCCACATAAATATTGTGTTAATATTGTGCTTATTATTTTTCTCTATTTTCTGCACTGTAAATTTTCTTACATGACCTAGTGGAAAATATAGGGGTCAAGTGTACATTGGGTATACTTGTTGATTGTTGTCTAATAATGTTACATTTTAATTGTCTTAAAAAACTACTAAGGATACCTCTAGGAATACCTTCTCAATCCTAGTTGATCCCAAAGTGTAGGAGAGACTACACACTCTCATTAGTTGGCCTTTAACCATCGTCAATCCATTGATAAACCCATGTTGTACCTTCTTGGAAAAAATGCCTAGCCCTACAGGTAAGAAGAGTTATAGGATTATGCAAAAATAATTTTGGGGAACAACATAATGGCATAATTATTGGGGATATAATATCTAGATAGGTTTATATTTTAAAAACCCTTGTAACAATCATTGAAGAAACAAATAGTTTGGGTAAGTTTGATTTCCCATCAAATTACTCCAATAAAATGACACTAGGGATGAGCAAGTGTAACTAGGTTGAAATAAAATTGAAGAATCTACTATTGTGATAAACTTATAAGTATTTTATTGTCTTGAAGGCCAATTTGCTTCAAGGATTTCATTTTTTGAAAGAGGTTACAACTATGTTTTCCAAAAGAATACTTTATTACTATTATACTTTATCTATTGCTAATGTTCAAAGAACACATATCAAGTATGCAATAGTTAGTTAAATGAAATGTACATGTCTTTTTGTCTCACTACCTTTTGAGACATTGTTTATTTCATGGTAAAGAATTCTTTTTGTAAAACCTTTGTTTTTCCCCCTACATGGTGGTATATGATCAATCATAGATTATTGGTATGGATATGATTGTCATCTGGGTGTTCCTACATGTGTGTTATATATTTCAGCCCCTATGAACTATATTTAATTAGACACCCATGACTATTGTAGTGGTTCTTACTCATGTTATTTAAGTAGACTTGCATATTATACAAACCCATGCCCATATATACAATTATCCATACATAGAAACATGTAAAAATTTAATGATCCTGCTAGAATTGTAAAAGAATGTGAAAAAAAAAATCAAGAAATTGCAATCCAATGCTTACCCAGTTTCTATAAAAGAATACATTTCTCCATCACATATCATCCCCCTAGACATTGTTTACAAATAGATAGACCTCTCTTGAGTTGATTATGAGACACAAACCATGACATCCAAGGTATTCAACCATGTATGTCTAGATTTGATGGGTATGATATTCATGAAGGGGATACACATGTTGAGAAATTTTTAGAATTTTTGAAAAAAATAGTTTGAAGATGAATAAATGTGGTTTCTTCTTGGAATGACCTCGTAGTTACACTTGAAGATGAATTTTTTGTTGGCAAGAGACACTGCAAATTTTTTTTGGTGTTGTCATTAATGGAAACCCTTGTCAACTAGTCGATCCACACATTGCAATTTTCTCATGCCAACAGACAGATTGAAGATCAGTAGTTATTTGTTTAGTTAGAACAGAGCATCCAGTAACTTCGTGTTCTTCAATTCATATGCAGATTTTTTGTTATTATTTTATGTTGTGGATCTCAGGGAGTATTGTTCGATGGATAATATGTGTGATCTGTAAATCTTGGTGCCTCGTATCAATTTTGGTGGAAGTTAGAAAGTCTGATGAACTAATTTCTTGTTTATTAGTATATGGAAGCCAACTTGGTGAATATGGTGTGTCACGGATATTTGAGGGATTATTGTTTAAGTATATTTGTGTTTGATCATTTTGATTTGGGTCCTCACTATGTTGTGGCCGACTCTTAAGGATGTGCATTGAATGTTATGAATGATTTTAGCTGACAGTTTGTGAATATTTCTTATTTTGTTGAGGCCGACTTGAAGTGACTAAATTCTTGATGGTGGATATATATATAAGTGGTCGATTATATCATTTTGGTGTGTGTTCGATGTGAGTTGATGTATGTTGTGAATGTCAGAAGGTCAGTAAAGCGATTATGCATAGTTTCACTTGTGCATTAAGGATTTTTGGTGCGAATTGAAGCAGAACGGATCAAAAGAGTAGAATCAGTAAGAAGGTCCTGAATTCAATTGTTGAGCCTAATCAAAACTGTAATCAAGAATTTGTAGATGCTACTCTATCAATTCAAATCCTTGGAAGTATTCCAAAGTTTTGTAAGGCAGTGAGACTTTCTATTTTTGAGCAGTGAGCTCTAGGCAGTGTGCCTAAATGCAAGTGTATTCCCATTTGTAATCCTTTCTTTTGAGTATACTCAGAACAATATTGTGGATTGACCTCCACCATGGTTTTTCCCCTAACAAGGTTTCCACGTAAAAAATCTTTGTGTTATGGTTTTGTGGTTATTTCTCTTATGTGCATGCATCTTTATTTTGATTGAATGTTATCAACACTTTAAGAATCAGATTAATAAAGTTAGAATTTGCACAACATTGATTCACCTCCCCCTCTTAGTGTTGCTTGACTCCAACAATTGGTATCAAAGCTCAGTTCCTCAGAAGAAGCTTAAAAGCTTGGGGAAGATCTTGGAAAGTGTTTCAATGGATTCAAACAGTCTTCAACAACAACTTATTGTGGCCCTAGATGATCTTGATTAGGAAAAACCTGAAGTCTAGGAATTACAAGAAAATATCATGAATGTTGAGAGATTCATTGAGTCATTGAAAGAAAAAATCAACAAGTCCAGGGAGAAGAGAAGGGAACTTTGTGATCAAATCAAGCATGAAGACAGTAAACACATTGTAGATGAAAAGTTGAGTCAAAACCTAAAGGAAAAGACATAAGAATGTGAAAATCTTTCCAGGGATAATACAATTTAGAAGCATGAGATGGAATCTATCATGATGAAGATGACTAAGGGAAATGAAGATAGAATGAAGAATGAAGAAAAGCTTTCCCAATTCCTGAAAAAGAAATCTGAAGAATGTAGTCGAATTACTGATGGATTCATTCAATTGGAACTAGAGTTAGAACAAACCAAACACAATGAGGAAGAGCTTGAAAAGCACATTGTTGATCTCAGAGATGAACTTGCTACAACAAATGGATTCAAGGAGAAGTTCAAGATTAGCTCAGCCAAGCTTGATGAACAAATTAAAAGTTAGAGGACTGATGGTGACAAGCGAGGTCTTGGATATGAAGAAGGAGAAGGTTCCAGATCTGGACAAGGACATAGGAAATCTGGACAAAGGAGGTTTAGACAAGGAAATCAGATGAACAACAATGGAAGGTATCCAGTAAGACAACCTAATGCTCAAAAATTTAATGGTATCTATTATGTTTGCAATAAATTTGGCCATATGGTAGCCCAATGCAGAAGTAGAATGAATTCAAAAGGTCAATCATTCGTCGTTCAATGCTTTAATTGTAACAAGTATGGTCATAAGTCAAATGAATGTAGAAATGTGATGAACAACTTTTATAGGAATGTTAGATGTTATACATGCAATAGATTTGGCCATATTGCTAACCAGTGCAGATCAAGAGAAAGATAGTGGAACAACTATCCTGGACAAAGAATTATGGTGTGCTACAATTGTAACACAACTGGTCATATTGCTAGATTTTGCATAAGAGGTTCAGTATATCAGAGAAGAAACATGCAAAATGATGAAAAAGGAAAAGGGAAAGTCACTACAGATCATATCAGGAAGCAGATGAAGAAGACATGGGTAAAAAAGAATCCCTCTGTTGTAGGAAATGAGTCAGCTCCAGAATCTACTTTTGGTAATTCCTCCAAGAATTAGGTTGAGGCCTTTGGCTTAGGGGGAACTATCAAGAAAAACTTTCAAACCCCCTGTAGGTGATTGACACCAGGATGTGGATGATTTCAGTGATTGCATTGATGATCTACAGATGTTGTTCAATAGCTAGAGAAAGTATTTATGCAGAATTGAAGGTTGGCAGAAGAGTTATCTTTTACAGTGTATGGTAACGGGGTATCCGGATGAGTTAGGGAAAAAGCATTTATTGCGTCAAAAGGTTAGGTGTGTGAATGATAAAAGGTTATTTATATCTTTCATTTTGTCACTTTGCATTTTGAGAAGAAGTTTGAAGAGCTCAGAAGCTATATGAGAAGCAAGAAGAAAAAGAGAACAAGCTGAAAGTGAAAAAGGAAAAGAGCCTGCTAAAAATTAATCTGCTAGTCCAACAACATCCTCTGCTCAAACTAGATCAACAAGGAGCTCAGCACCCCTATCCGATCATGCAAAGAATTCAACCCCTACAAAAGCTCGAGTTAAGACATCCGGTAAAAGGAAGAAGGATAAGAGCACAAGAGTGTATAAAGTTGTTTTAGAAGATGAAGAGACAAAATCTGATGAAGAAGTTAGAAAAATAAAGCATATGAGCACCCCTGTTGCAACTACAGTCAAGCCCTCCGATGAAGAGAAGAAAGCAAAGAAGAAGATGAAGCTTGAAAAACCTGGTATGTTAGTAGAGGAAGTTGAAAGAGGTATAATTAAAGATGGAAATCTTAACCCTCTATGTGAAGTGTATGGTACCATTGATACTGTTGGTCAAAGAGTCCTTGAGGAAGCTACAATACAATATTTGAACAATTTCAATATGACTCTTGTTGAGATAATGGCACAGTTGCCCAAGGAATTGTATGATATTTTGGAGATGAGAAGAGTTAGTGCCAGAACTGAAGAAAAGAAGCTAAGAGAATGGGTTCTTGTAAATCTATGTCCAGTAATGTCTATAGAGGAGAGGAAGTCAATCCTAAAAGAAGCAAAAAGAGATTTCAAAAGAAAAACAAGAATAAACAAGCTTATGTTGGGTAAGACTGAAGAAGTAGAAAAAGAAATAGAAAGTATTCTGAAGAAAGTTCTATTAAAGAACATAATTGATGTTGTTTCTCAATAAGAGCATGTGGAAGATATCTCATTTGGTCTAGTAAATGAAGAGGTCACAATTGAGGATACTCAAATTCCTCCTGAAGTACATGATTCAGAAGAACCTATGGAGACCAAAGCTCCTAAAATTGTATTTGTTGAAGAAAAGGAGATATCAGTTGAAGAAGTTGAAGCTCCAAATGACAAGAAAAAGTCTGTGGTTGAGGAAATAGTGCTCAAGGAAAAGAAGGTTGAAGTTAAAGGAGTTCCAGTAGAAGCAAGAGACACTGCAGAGGTAGTGATGAAGTTTCTAGAAGAGGAAAAGGATGAATTTGATTTGAGTTGGGAGATGCTCCTATTCATTTGTCTACCTTGTCCCCAATTCAAAAAATGAAAGTCGCGTCATTTGCACAAGCTAAGGCTAGGGAAGAAATTTTGTAAGTCTCACATTGAGGATAGTGAGTTATTGAATCTTGCATCGAGTATTTTGGAGAAGATCATGCCTACACATGTTAAAGAACCATTTGCTTCTTCGTCTGGTGAGCTAAAGAAACTTTTAAATTTGGTAAGCACTCATTTTGAGTCACTTGAGAAGTCAGCTCTTGTCAAAGTGCAGAAGGAGTTTGATGCCAAAAATTTTAGTAGATTAAAAGGATTGATAGCTAATGATAAATCTTTGTTAGCTACTTGTGTGAAAAATGTTTAAAGTGCATTATCAGAAGGTGGAAGGATTCATAAGTTGTGTTTTTCTCTATCCAAACTTACTGAGGAAAATGAGAAGAAGGTTAAGGATTATGAAAAGGAGTTAGCTACTATTTCTAATGCTTTTGATCCTTTAACCGTTTCTATTGGAGAGCAAGAAGGTCAAGTTATATCCTTACTTGAGAAAATAAAGAGTCTAAAGCATGATAATGAAATAATTGTGGAAAGAGATGGTGAACTTACAAGGTTAATTGGTCCAAAGATGGAGACCATGTTGAATGCTTTGAAAGAAGCAAAAGATGCGATGGTGGTCAGTGATCTGGTGAATCTTGAATTTGCAAAAGTGCAATCTTATTTACTATGTGGTCACATAACTATTCTGGAAAGTCTCAAGAAGTGTTAGGACACAAGCTTGAACCTATTAAAGACAAATTTTGCAGATATTTTCAAGTTTGTGTAAGTTGTTTGAAACAAAGTCTATACATATGCAATTTTGAAGTTTTTGTTTGATTATAGGAGTTTTGTATGCGGATTCCCCATCTTTGTCATTGATGTCAAAGGGGGAGAATAGATTAGTGAAAAATATATATTCATCTAAGGGGAAGTTGTAGTTTTGAGCTGTGGATAAAGATCTTTTTGGAGTTTTGGTTGGCAGTGTATTTTTGTTGGTACTGATCCGACTCTTAGTCATTTTTCACTAAGTGTTGCCATCAATGCCAAAGGGGGAGATTGTTGACAAGAGACACTACAAATTTTTTCTGGTGTTTTCATTGATGGCAGCCCTTGTCATCTAGTCGATCTGTGCATTGCAATTTTCTCATGCCTGCAGAAAGATTGAAGATCAGTAGTTATTTATTTAGTTAGAACAAAGCATCTGGTAACTTCGTGTTCTTTGATTCATATGCAGATTTTATATTATTATTTTATGTTGTGGATCTTAGGGAGTATTGTTCGATGGATAATATGTGTTATATATAAATCTTGGTGCCTCGTATCAATTTTCGTGGAAGTTAGAAGGTTTGGTAAACTAATTTCCTATTTATTTGTATATGGAAGCTGACTTGGTGAATATGGTGTGTCGCGGATATTTGAGGGATTATTCTTTAAGTATTTTTTTGTTTGATCATTTTGATTTGGGTCCTCAGTATGTTGTGGCCGACTCTTAAGGATGTGCATTGAATGTAATGAATGATTTGAGTCGATAGTTTGCAAATATTTCTTATTTTGTTGAGGCTGACTTGAAGTGATTAAATTCTTGATGGTGGATATATATAAGTGGTCGATTATATCATTTTGGTGTGTGTTCGATGTGAGTTGATGTATGTTGCAAATGTCAGAAGGTTAGTAAAGCGATTATACACAGTTTCACTTGTGCATTAAGGATTTTTGGTGCAAATTGAAGCAGAACAAAGCATAAGAGAAAAATCAGTCAGAAGGTCCTAAATTCGATTGTTGAGCCTAATCAGAACTGTAATCAGGAATTTGTAGATGCTACTCTATCAGTTCAAATCCTTGGAAGTATTCCAAACTTTTGTAAGGTAGTGAGCCTTTCTATTTTCGAGCAGTGAGCTCTAGGCAGTGTGCCTGAATGCAAGTGCATTCCCATTTGTAATCCTTTCTTTTGAGTATACTCAGAACAATATTGTGGATTGACCTCCACCGTGGTTTTTTCCCTAACAAGGTTTCCATGTAAAAAACCTTTGTGTTATGGTGTTGTTGTTATTTGTCATATGTGCATGCATCTTTATTTTGATTGAATGTTATCAAAACTTTAAGAATCAGATTAATAAAGTTAGAATTTGCACAACACTGATTCACCCCCCCTCTCAGTGTTGCTTGACTCCAACATTTGTACTAAATTTTCACATGTTGTTCTTGCCCAAAAAATAGAAAATGTAGATGGAAAGATGGAGATTCTAGTATGAACTTAAACCATAAGTTTGTATTTTCCCTTTCTAAGATCCCAAATTCTTCTAGATCTAACACACCTTCCTACATTGATATGTTTTCTCAAGCATATGATGTTGGTTTGAGTTTAATGTGGGAAGATTTCAAAATTACAATTTTGCATCACAAACGCCTATGCCTTGACTCTATTGAAAGGGTGGGGATTGATTATATCACAATATTATTGTCCTCAAATGCAATTATTTCTTATGATGAGTAGGTTGTTGTGAATAAAAACCAATTGGATGTGGCATTAGATCAATCTAAGAATGAGGAAAAGGACCCAAATGTTTATATAGGCAAGTAGCTCACTTGGAAATCACTAGTGGTATCCAAAACCATGGACTAACCAACATGACACCTCATCAATCATTCCAAAATCTCTTTTAGAAGTATTCCAAGATGTGTCCAAGCATGTATGTACATTATAATAACTATATCAAAATAGATGATTCTATCTTAAGGGTTGTCTTCTACTCAACAAATTTCTCACATCTCAACCAAATCTATTCTTGTGTCTCCTTGTAATTTTAAATTTTAGTACATCCAATCAATATTCCATATAAGAATATTACACAAGGGGTACAACACCTTTCCAACAAAAAATTGGTTCTCTAAAAATGGTAATGCCCTTGGAGATAATAAATTAATTCAGAATTGAAATCTCCAATGATAATGATAGGTGTTATGTCATGGATTAGTGATTAGCACTATGAATTCAGGTGAAGTATCGGTATAGCTCCATGTTAAATGTATTAGTTTAACCCATAAATATTGGTAGCATAAGAATTGTGATATATATTAGTTGTTGGATTGATAGTGAACCCAACTCCCAAAAATCACATGCAACCAAAATGTCTATCACATTGAGAGAGAAAGCATGATTTTGGTATGCAAACTTAAGAAGAGATACAATCCAAAAATGAATGATGGTTTCTATATTGATTAATTTGAATTAATGAATTTGAATGCTTACAATGTACAAATGAATGCTTATAAAAGAAAAAAGCAAACCCTAGATAAAAGCCTACATGAGGATTAAGTTAGATCATGACAATTGTCTTCATCCTAAGTTATGAGACAACATGGCTTAAAATTAGCTCAATCTAATAATAAAAAATCATTTCCTAAGTTTATCTTAAGTGCATAAAGTAGAAGGGGTTAAATAATTAATTAATGATTGATTAATGATTAATTAATTATGATTGATTAATGATTAATCAAACATTAATTAATTAATAGGAGATTACCTATTTAATCCAACAATAGTAACATATGAGCAAGATCTAGAGCAGGGGCATTGGTTTCAAATCTAATGGGGTTGGGAAGACTATTGCTGATGGAGATGGAGATATGGATTTAGAGGATGAGGATGAGGTTTTTCCTCGAGCAGTGTTGACGAGGATGAATTGTTGTTATACCTTCTGCTCAAGGCTCAATTTTTGGGTATTTTTCTTGTCTCCCCTAAGGCTTCTAGGCTCATCCTGATGTCTAATGATCCTTCAATTAGTTCAACCTTTGGCATAGATATGTTGGATATTGAAGCCCAATGGAAACTTATGTTTTTCCCTTTGATTGTAATTGTCCCTTCGTATTCTCTTTTTCAAATGACTTATCCAAAGTGGATAATGTAATTGGTATTGTATTATTGTTGATTACATAGTTGTTGTTGTAGATGTATTCAAATAACTGAGATAATAAAAAAGATTTCCCCTACTTCAAAGTGGATTATAGCCATATTGGTGAACCATTATAAATCTCTATGTTTTTTTGTATTTGCAAATTGTCTCTTTTCTAAGTTTAGTTTTTGCAATTGTTTTTTTCATTCAATCTACAATAATTTATACAACAATCGATATCAAATCTTGGCAAAGTACTTGTTCGGGAATTGTGATATTTTTTGAGAAATGGAGGTAGCAGATAAATGGAAGATAGAGAAGTTCTTTGGGAAGAATTTTGGATTGTGGAAAGTACATATGGATTCTTTGTTGATTAGAGGAGATCTCTCACTCACGCTAGAAGGAAAATCAAAGAATTAGCCACAATGGTTGATGAGGAGTGGGAGAAATTAGACAAGAAAGCAAGAGCAACGATCATTTTATCATTATCCAACAATGTCCTCTTCAACGTCACAGTAGAAAAGACCTCGAAATGATTGTGGGACAAACTCACTGACATGTACGAAATGGCATCACTTTCAAACAAATTCTATCACATGAAAAAATTGTACAATCTAAAAATAAAGGAAGGGGGCATCATGTCAAACCACTTGAACGAATTCAACACTCTAATTAGCCAATTGATTTTGTTAAACACTAATTTGGATGATGGAATAAAATCCATATTGTTGTCATGTTCTCTCCCAAATAGTTGAGGAGTTGTGATGGTGATCAACACCTCCATATTTGGGAAAACAAAACTCAAGTTTGACGATGTTGCTGCAACTCTTCTCAATGAAGATATACAAAGGAAAAATCAAGGAACTGCATCCGGTGGTGCCTTAACTTTTGGTAATAGAGGTAGACATCAAGAAAGGGGAAAAAATAACCATAAAAAGATCAAAATCTGTGAGAAGATCAATGTCAAGGGGCAAAAATGGAGGTTGTTGGTTTTGTGGAAAAGAAGGCCATACGAAAAAGAATTGTTGGTCATACAAAAAGGTGCATAACCAATCAGAGGACAACGAAGAACACCACATACGGAAAAGATGAAGGTGTTCTAGTCTTGTCAACGGGTGAAACTACAATAGATTCATGGGTGTTGGATTTCAGTGCATCATTCCACATAACTTCATGTTGAGAAGCCTTATAAATTATCAAGAAGGTAAATTTGGAAAAGAATATCTTGGTGATCACAAGGCATGTGAGATTATTGGCAAAGGTGACATGATGTTGAAGTTGAAGAATGGAAACAAGTGGTTATTGCACAATGTAAGACATGTTTCAGAATTAAAACCAATTTTGATTTATGTGGGATAGCTTGATGCTCAAGGATGTAGCATCACTTTTTCTTCAAATTCTTAGAATATGACCAAAGAGGAATTAGTGGTTGCAAGAGGCAACAAATTGGGTACATATGTGTTAGATAGTCTCATTGAAGTGGGAGCAGTGATGGCGCTTGTGGATAGCGAAGCAAAACTATGGCTTAGAAGGCTCAGGCACATGAGCAAGAAGGAACTCAAAATCTTGCTCAAAAGAGATCTTTCAAGATTGAAATATATGGTTTTGAACCTATGTGAGCATTGTCTCTATGGAAAACAGAGGCGGATTAGTTTCTCAAAGATCAGACATGATAAAAAGACAAGACTTTTGGAGCTTGTGCACTTTGATGTGTTCAGTCCTACAAGTAACCTCTTATGGAGGATCCAATTATTTTGTTACTTTTATTGATGATTGTACTCAAAAGGTATGGGTTTATATGCTCAATAGGAAATCTGAAATTTTTTACCAAATTCAAGATTTTTAAAGCTATTGTTGAGAACCAAACAGGGAACAAGATTAAATGTTTGAAAACTAATAATGGTGGAAAATTTTGTTCTTTTGAACTTGATAGTTATCATATAGATAATGGTATTTAGTGAATCAAGGTTGTACCATTCACACCTCAAGAGAATGGTGCAAATGAGAGGTTGAATCAGATGATTCTAGAGAGGGCTCAAAATATGCTCTCTAATGCAGGTTTGGGCAAAGAGTTTTAGGCGGAAGCGGTTAACACAACAGTATTTGATTAATCGTAGCCCCTCCTCTCGATTGTATTTTGATACTTCGGAGGAGATATGGCCAGGGAGACGAATTTCTTATAATCATCTTTGGGTTTTTGGTTGTGAAGCTTTCATTCACATTCCAAAAGAGAAGCGAACGAAGTTGGATTTAAAATCTGAGCGATGTATCTTTGTTAGGTATGGAGAAGAGCAGTATGGCTTCAAATTGTGGAATCCAGTTACAAATAAATTAATTCACAGGCGGGATGTTGTCTTCAACGAAAATGTATTTCCAAGTTTGCACAAATAGAGGGATTTAGCGAATGAATATGTATCTATTGATGACATTGACAGTGGGAGAAATTTGTAGTTTTCACATCCAAAAATGGTTTCAACTCTACCTCAACAACAACAAATGGTTAATTCGAAGAAAACTCAAACTCCTTTTCCCATGTCATCTATTGTTGAAGATCCTAATCTATTGCCTTCTCAAATCCCTATGCAGCCCTTTTCAAACATATCATTGCCTCTTCAAAATTATCATGAGCCATTAAATGGTCATAGTACCTTTTTTCCAGAGCAGGAGGTTTATTTGTCATTGTGTGATGATCATGTGCCTTTTGAAATGTCCATTCAACAGTAAGAGTTTGGACAATTTCACATTCCATCTCAATTTTCTCATCCTCCATCATAGGTTCATTTGGGAAATTTAATTCCCATGCATGCTTCTAATGATCCCATCCTTGCCTCCTCCACGTGGCATGCACAAAATTCACATATGACAAAATTAATGCCCACACAACATTTGGAACAACCTTTTCCTTTATGTGAGGATTGTCCACAATCATCCACATCATAAAATTCTTTGCAGCCTTTGAATAACTAGTCAAAACAACCACTTAATATTCCTATGTAGGAATTTGTACAAGCTTGCAATGGAGGTAATGTTGGTCAGCCCTTGCTAGCACGACCTGGTATGGATTCATCATTGTGTGGGATTCATTTACCATTCACAAGGAAAATTATGAATAACAATGCAAGGTCAATGGGAGAGTTAAACCCCAACCAAAATTATAATTTTGGTGCATCTATTTATACTAATATGCAGCCAATTAATAATCAGACAAAGGCATGTGATAGGAATATGTCTTCATCACACATTGGCAACATTGAAGCTGTTGATTACAATGTTTATACTCAAAATTCAATGTTGTCTCCAAACAATATCCATCCGAGGAATAATGTTTGAACTAATTTGCAACAAAACAATCTATAGGAAGAGGGTAATTTGTAGGAAGTGGTTCCTCAAGTGTGGAGGTCTACTCGGGAGCACCGACCTCCGATAAAATTTGATGATTATCAATTGTTAATTTATGATCAATTAGAGCTAGCTACCTTCAAAGAAGCCTATAATGATGCTAATCATGAGTAATGGTTGGACGCAATGCAAGAAGAAATGGATTCATCATGGCCATCATACTTGGGATTTGGTCAAGCTTACACCCAATCGAAGAGCATTGAAGAATCAATGGGTGTACAAATTGAAGGAGGAAGGAAGCAAGAAATGGTATCGAGCAAGATTGGTGGTGAAGGGATATTATCAGCAAAGAGGAGTATATTTCAATGAAATCTTCTAACGATTGTGAAGATGACCACCATTAGAGCAGTTTTGAGATTGGCAACAGTGTATGATCTTGAGCTAGAACAACTTGATGTGAAGACTACATTTCTACATAGTGATATAGAAGAGGAATTATATGACAATGGTATCTCAAGTGATTCTTTCATGGCTAATAAAATTTCACACATTGTGAATCTAATTCGTGTGTTTATTACAAGGTATTGGATAATGGTGAGTTTGCTTTATTGCTGCTTTATGTTGATCATATGCTAGTAACTGGCACTAGCATGAGAGTTGTTCATGATTTGAAACAACAATTAGCTCAAAAGTTTGCAATGAAATGTTTAGGGGCAGCAAAGAGGATACTTGGTATGACCATAATCTAGGACAGATGTAAGAGGGAAATCAGATTGTCACAATAAAAATACATTGGCAAAGTTTTGGACAGATTTAACATGAAGGGTGCCAAACCTATGAGAACTCCACTTGCTGATCATTTTCATTTGTCATCTGAAATTTGTTCCAAAACACCTCAATATTAGGAAAATATGAAGGGTATTCCTTATTCATCAGTTGTTGGGAGTCTTACATATGCAATGGTGTGCACTTGTCCGGACATTGCCCATGTCGTGGGAGTAGTGAGCAGATTTATGAGCAATCCGGGTAAGACTCATTAGGAAGCAGTGAAGTGGATACTAAGGTATTTAAAAGGAACTTTATATTATGTTTTTTGTTTTGGAGGGAGAGATTCCCAATTGCAAGGTTATGTTGACTTTGAGATGGTTGATGATTTGGACAAATGAAGGTCAACAACAAGTTATGTGTTCACATTTTTTGGGGTAGTGATCAGTTCGGTTTCAAGGTTGCAATAGGTGGTTGCACTCTCCAATACCGAGGCTAAATATATTGCTCTCACTGAAGGTACAAAGGAGATGATTTGGTTGTAGCGACTGTTGGGTGAGTTGGGATTCAATAAAAAAAAAATCACTCTTTTTTGTGATAGCAGCAACGCTATTCATTTGGCGAAAAACTCAACCTTTCATAATTAGACCAAGCATATTGAGTTGTGTTATCACTTCATCCAAAATGTACTTGAAGAGGGAAAGCTAAAAGTGGAGAAATTTGATAGAAAGGTGAATTCGATAGATGCATTGATGAAGATATTATTGAGGGAGAAGTTTGAGTTTTGTAGGACTTCTCTCGACATTGTCAATATGTGACAATATGGGTGAAGTGGGGGGATGGTGCAGGAGCACCAAGCTTCTCTCTATTTTCCATGAAGATTTTGATAGGTAGTGTGTTAGGGTGTTTGTGTTGAGTCCATGAGTTCAAATAAGGTCCTAAGTGACCATTCTATGGTACTTGGTCAACTTTGAGAGGCTTATATATTCATTTTGTAATGATTGTAAATCAAATGGAAAGGAGTGTCAAAGTTGTCAAGGTGGTGTCAAGGGTGGTAGTATGTTGTTTTCTTGAATAAGACATGTTTCTTAGGTAAATAAGGTCTCATTAGACCATTTGTAATAGTTTAGGGGACTAAGAGGTTCTAAAAATGCAACATTGCAAAGTATGTAATGATATTGTTACCAAATTGTGTAAAAGTGTAATTAGGAACTCCAATGGTCATTAGTGGTTTAAATTTCAGTTGGAGGAAAGTTGGTCATTGGTTGAAGAGAAGCCTTTAAAAAGGCATGAGGACACCATTTGTAATCTTGGCTCAAAGTTTAAGGTATTGGCAATAAGAAAATTTTGAGTTTTCTTCATTTTTCTGTGTTTCTCTCACATTTTGCAAACCTGTACAACCTGTACAGTCTGACATTTTCTTTGTAATATTTCATTTCTCGTGGGGGCCTATGTTAACACTACTTTGCATCAGGTTTGAAGGAATTTCATAGTGATTTGTGTTAGAAATCTCTGTGTTTCTTGTAATAGCCGGGTACACCCTATTTTAAGGGTTTTGTGAATAAGAACATGTTTTAAGGGCCCTTACACTGACTGTACCTGTTGTAACTAGTGTAATGGGCCCTAGGAAGTCTATGTAGAATGTAGGATGCTAGATTAGAGTGTTGGAAAAGAAATAAGGGAGATGAATTTGTTGTTTCATTGATTTTTGTTGAGGAAAACACATGAAAATGGAGCCCTCAACCTAGGGTTTGTGAAAATCAATGAGAGTGGAGTTTTTTTCAACTTTTGAGCATATAGGGGTCAAAATACACATGTTTGATTCAGTGGCATGGTTTGAAAGGTTGTGCAAGTGTGATTTTTAATAAACCCTCTTGATTTGGCATGAAATTGAGGGTTTTGTGGTTTGCTATGTTGAAAGTGTCAACCCTGGGTGTTGATTTTGGTTTTGGAAGTTTGAGGGCATAGGAAATGCTGCCCCAAGGTTTCAAGGGCCTGTGATAAGTTTGAAGATATGTTGCTTTGTAATTTAGGCCTAATCAGCCTAATTAGGTCAGCGTAGAAGGGGTGATTTTAGGAGGTTGGTCCAAAAGAATTATATCTAAATTTGAGATGTGTTACAACTCTAAAATGGGTGCTTGAAACCATCAAATTTTTTTCAGGTGTCTTTGAGAGTATTTGAGTTAAAGGCCAAAAACTGAGTTTGCACTACTACTAGGATTCATGGGTGAAATTGAGAAATAATGCTTCTGATTGTTGTCTAACTTGCAAGATTGTTTGAATTGCTTTACAAGACCATTTTAATCTTGTTAGATGCCTCTTGAAGGAAAGTTATCAATTTGATTGAGTTTGAGCCTCCTGGGTCTGCATCAAGGGATATCTCTAAGATTTGCAGCAGACTTTGGACTTCAAGTGGGAGATTGTTGGATATTGAATCCCAACAAACACTTATGTTTTTTCCTCCAATTGCAATTGTCCCTTCGTATTCTCTTTTTTGAATGACTTATCCAAAGTGGATAATGTAATTGGTATTGTATTATTGTTGATTACACAGTTGTTGTTGTAGATGTATTCAAATAACTAAGATAATAAAAGAGATTTCTCTTGCTTCAAATTGGATGTAGCCATATTGGTAAACCACTATAAATCTATGTTTTTTATATTTGTAAATTGTCTCTTTTTTTAGTTTAATTCATGTAATTTTGATTTTCATTTAATCTGCAATAAGTTATACAACAAGTTAAGGGGTTCCTTCCACAGGAAGTGGCCTATGTTTCCTTCCCATTTGTCTCGATTGCTCAAGTGAACAACAAGGAAGGATTTTTGTTGGTAGGAGCCCTGAAATGGTTGCATCACTAGTGCCTTCTCCTCCACAATGACCAAAGTTTATTTAGGAATGCAATGATAGGTTTGTCACCTCTATTGATGTGCCCCAAGATCATATCTCTAATGGTTTGTCAAATCCCATTTTAGTCCTTCTACAGGGCTTGGATCTTTTCATGCCTCCTAGTCTTGGTGATGGTTTAGTCTTGGTAATGAGGGATTCTTCTCCTGCAGTTGATGTGCTAGTTGGGAAATCCCCATATGTGTGTGGTGGTTCTTCCTCTCCTTGTTTTGTTCCTTGCTAGGGATACAAGTTCTTTGCTAAGGATGTTCCTTGTGCCTCTCTAAGGATTCATGATGTTTTGGTGGACAAAGCTTCTATTGATATGCAGACTACCCTTATTGGGTCTAGATCTCAACCAAACATTGATGTTATTTGTAGCTAGGTGTTCAAAAGTTGGAATTTTTTAGGTCAAATTCATGTGGAAACCATATTAAATGTATTCCTTGTATTCTCCTTTCAATCCATTGAGGACTATATTAGAGTTCTATAGGGAGGTCCTTGGTTTCTTGGTAAGGAAAATCTTCATTTTAAAAGATGGGCTATTGCTTTTGATGCTACCAAGGTTAACATGGTTTCTATTTGGGTTAGGCTCCTAGAGCTCCCATTGGAATACTAGGATAAAAGTATCATAAAAGGTATTGCTAATGTTATTGGTCGGTGTGTTTCCATTGGCAATGCTACAAAATCTACGAAAAAGTTTCATTTTTTTCAGATTTTGTGTTAGTGTTGAAACTAATAAGGTGTCACCAAACAATTTTAAATTGTGCTCCAAGTTTGATGTTTTGGAGCAAAAAATTCATTATGTGACCTCTTCGCTAGTTCAATTCCATTACCACAAAGCTAGTCACTTCTCTATGATGTGTCAAGATCTTTATCATGAAAAAGGAGCACTTCAAGATGGGGCAAAAAGGAAAGGATTTGGAAACCCTTATGTCCTCCTTTAAGGAAAAGATGTTAGATGTGGTGTATCCTCATTCTCTATACAAAGGGAAGGTGTTGGAAACCATAGAGGGGGACAACACTGGTGAGTTCAAAGGATTCACATGCAAGGAAAAGAGAAAACTTTAAGTTGTGATTGAGAGTCCTTCGGTTGAGACTTGTACTTCTTTGAAAAAAGGTAAGACTATCCATTTTGATTGTGCTCCTCCTCAAAGCCCTTGGTGAGGTTTGTATTCTTGAACCACCTTGACTATTGTTTAGCATCCTTGGACTTTGTAGTTTTGATGTTTTTGTAGTTTGATGTTTTTTTTGGGGTGCTTTTTAGGCTCATTCCTTTGTTGTTTGTCGATTCATGTTCCATGTTGATGTTCTTGTTGTAAAAGTTTTTGGGTGCTTTTCAAAACTCATTTCCGATTAATAGCTTCATTCAAAAGCGTTTACCTTAATAAAATTTAAGAACTTTAATGCAATCTCTTAGAATATGCAATCAAAGGCAGCCATTAGCATAAACATGTTCCAGTCTACCTTGTGCCAAGCAAGTGTCTCCATTTTTTTTGTTGTCATAGGATTAGAGTACCCTCAACATTTATTGGAGAATTGGTTCAATACATTGCTTTGCATTTATGCATTTCAAATCTTACAAAAATAAATCCCAATTACCCTCCTATTTGGAAGGATATTGTATGTAGAGATGGGTTATGGAGGAGTCTACATAGTTCGTGCATAAGCCCATTTTAGTTTGTAGAATCTTGTAGTAATAACTATTCCTGTCAATTAAAGATACATAACTTTTACAATTTATGATATTAGTTTAGAAAATATTTTTTAAATTTTCTAGGTAAAGCATTTTCTTATCAACATTTCAAATCACACTTCACTATTCATCATTTGTCTTTTCTTACTATTTACATTCTAATGATAGAACAAAAAGTATAATCCAAAACATTGAATAAAAATACTTACACAATCAAATTCAAAAAAAAAACTTCAAAAATTTATATACCCGATTCAAACAAATAATGTTCAGCTCCTTATTTTATTACTACTCAGTTAAAAAGTGGTACAATCAAACTTCAGTTTTCATCACCATCCACAAAGATGGCCTCAGCTTGAAAGTTTCAATCTTTCAGTTACAAGATTGTGATCTATTGGGTGCTTCTTAATTCGCTTAGGAGAAAAGTAATTTTTTTGTTTTCTTTTTCTATTCTGGCAAAATGCATATATAAAAATCTTCTACAGAAGTTTTGACTCATGAATGACAGTCCCAAATAAGTATGCAAACCCATGTTCTGCTTTTCCTTCAAGTGAATCAAAATACTATTATTAATAAATGAAAACATCCAGTTCATCTCTTGCTTCTCTTACATATAAATTATAAAAGATCAATTCATCTTCTGTAAATGAAAACTTCCAATTCATTGTTCTGCTTCTCCTTCAAGTAAATTTGAAAAAATTGGGTAAGATCTGCCTTAGAGGCAGAGTGCCTTAACCGTGTGTGAATGGAAAGTCCGAAGACTATTCCCGTCCTTATCAAGGGAGATGCCAACCGTCTCTCCTTTCTACGAACACACTACATAATCTGAGTTTCAGGATCTATAAATCTTATACAAATAAATAATTTTTGAATGTGGGATTAAAAAGGCGGTGCAACTATATTTATATTCTTTTTTTTTTGATGAATTATTAATTGAAAGTATATTTAGAATGGGCGATAGCAGTAATAAATCTTGTACAATTATAATAAGTCTTACAAGTTATGGTTTGTTGGTAATAGAAATTTAAAAGTGGAAATGACCTGAAGGAACATCTTTAGGATTCTTTTGTAAGGCATGATTGAGGTAAAATGTCTAGATGAAGATTGATATGATATTTATTCTTGAATGAAAATGTAGACCTAGAACATACAATACTTTTATTCATTTCTTGTTAAATGAAATATTCTTTCAATGGTTCGAGATATGAAACCACTATCATAGTCCCTATTCTACCAAGTTAAACTTCAGTTGGAACGATTTGATTTTACAAGCTGACAAAAAAATAGTCTTTATTTTTAATTAGATGAGCTCAAAATCAACAAAAATAAATAAGTTTTAAATTTTAAGAGACAATATCATGTCAACAATCTTACTCGAGGAATAGGACTGCACAAGCAATTGTGTTTAGGATAAATAGCTGAACGAAATATGAGATGTATGAATGAATGAAAATTGAAGTGATCAAATGAAAAAATAATTCCTGTATTATATGGAATAAATCAAATTAAACACAAAACCAAAACATCTCAAAACAAAATTAAAATGAATACAAAACTCTATAAAAACAATGTTTTCTCCTCTCCACTAATATTAATAACTTTCTCCAATAATTAGTATTCTTGTTTGAATGTGATGTTTTAACTCTTAATTAGGGGAGATGAGCCTATAGTGGAGCACCCTAACTTTGCGTTTCTCAAAATCCTATGTGGAAATTTCAAATCACTCCCAATTCTATACAACAGTTTATTTGACAACTCATGTGCTTCTATATTTCGTTTTAGGGCCACATCATCAAATATGATGCCACATCAGCATGCTTTTTGTTGAGGTATCCAAAAAGGCCCCAAAAAAAAGTGAGACCCATAGTGGTGCACTAAGTCATGTTTTATTGGTGTGCTGATGTGGCATCACATGATTTGTCACTTTGCGTACTTTATGGATAAAAAGTGTTTTGCAATTGGCTATTAAAGTGCTCCACTATGGGGCCCATTGAGGACTATTTATATCCCCACTATTAGACCCTGCTCCATTATAGGCCCCTCTCCCCTATTCAGACATACATTTCAAATGCCACATCATTCCAAGTTAAATCAAACATCATTTCATCATCTACAAAATGTGGAAAAGCTTGCTTGAGTTACATGAAAGGCAAGAAAGATACATGGATTTCATTTCTGAAAAAAAAAACATTGGATCTTCCCATCTGATATACCTGCACATGCAAGTGACGCCCCTTAAAAGCCAAAGAATAGAGCCAAATTTGTCTGATGGACTGCAGAATTTTCAAGTCCCAAAATCCAAAAAGGCACCCACTTATTTGTCGTTCTCTGCAGAAAATGGCGTGGAAGAGTTCATTTCATTTTGAATGGTTCTTTCAATTTTATAACAGTTGTGTGAATCTATGAATGGTGACATTGATGCATCATATATGAGGGTGTTACAGGATTGGTCAAAAGTATGACAGAATAAACACATGAATTCAACAACAGTGGGATTGGTCAAAAGTATGACAGAATGAAAGATATGAATTCAACAACAGTGGGCCTTTCGTGTGAGATCGAACGTCCATGTGAATTCAACAACAGTGGGATTGGTCAAAAGTATGACAGAATAAAGATATGAATTCAACAACAGTGGGCCTTTCGTGTGAGATCGAACGTCCATGTGTCGATGGGGTTTCAGATTGTTGTGCTCGTGACTTTTCAAGCTGGGTTTAACTACATAATTATTCCGTCAAGAATCTATTGTCTTTGTTGTCTCTAACTATGCTTTCTATTGTCCCATGGCTTCTCAGGTTGTGTTGTGTTCTTTTAAATGATTTATAATATATCAATGTTAGGTTAAAAAAATTTGCCTGAGAGTTAAAGATTGAGGGGTATCTATTCATCTAAGGCACAATTCCAATTTTATCTTTTATCGTGTTGAGGTCTTGCATTCAGCAAGACTTGATTCCTAGTGGACTAATTCAGAGTCATTCAACTTCAGCAACAGACCAAAGACCTATTGACAACATGATATAGTTTAACATATTATTGTTTTTAATATTGTTAATTTGTCAATTCTAATTTTAACTTACAAATAGACCAATAACAAAAATTAATCCAATAGAATTATGGAACATTTTACAGTTTCCTTGATTAAGTGGAGGAGGAAATCAACTGTTATGCTAAAGATATTTTTAATGGTATTCAGTTGTTATGCTAGAGTTATTAACCCCACTTTTAATGGCATTTCATTGTTATGTTAAAGATATTAGCCATACTTTGAGTGGTATTGAAGAGAAATATTGGTAGATATATGACAAACAAACTATTATATTTCTATAGATTGGTTGAGATTTGAATCTAATACCTCTCTTATGCATGTTAGGGTGTTTTACTTTTGAGTTATCAAGTCTCTTATGGTTTTAATATGGCTCATTCTCAAACACTCTTTTTTGAACCACACTTTGTGCTTGGGGATCCTGGTCTAACTCTAGTACCATGTCAAATCTGTATTGACTGATTATGATTCAGATCTTAGACCTCTTTTATGCATGTTGGGGTGTTCCAATATTGAACTACCAATCCTCTTGTAGTTTAAATGTGACTTAATCTCTAACACAAACAACTACGAATTACATATTTTTTAAATATTTAAATAAATTAACATAACAGACAAAAAAATTCTTTGGATCCCTATTCATGCAAACCAAACCCACTGGTAGGGTTTTCTCAATGCATTTTTCATCCAATATTCACCTGACAAACACTCCCCACTCTCCCTTGTCCATCATATTTATGTTGTTGATCCCCTCAACAATGTTTACACCTTTGCGATGCTCTGACCCATTTGTAGCTTTGATTCCACTCACCAGCTCTAACACCACCACTCTAAAGCTATACACATCACTTTTTGTCATTCATTTCCAATAAATGGACATAGTATGGGCACCAAAATGATAGTATGAGATAAATCTTTGCTAAGAAATTTAGCATTTTGTGAGAAGAGATAAAATCGAACTTGGGCCTACATACCCATGAGACCCCACAAAATCTGTTCAATAGAGTACTCATCACCCTAGTTATTAAGGATACTTTGACATGTAGAATTATGTAATTGTAGCCTCAAAATCTTCATCTAACAAGATGATGTTCGATTTTGCATCCGTTTGTAGTATTAGAGGTTGCACCCAGTGTGATATTATAGCACATTGGTCATCATAATTAATAGCATATTTAATGTTTATAGTTATTGGTGCCACAAACTATCCAAAATTTTCTCATGTAATCATGCACCAAAAAAAATGTAGACACTACATATATGTATCTTATGCATGAGTGCACATAACCCAATTTCATTTTTGAATATGGTACAAGAGCCTTCTAAAAAAATAGCTTGTGGGGTGTTAAGTTTGTGTGAGTTATGGGTAGTGTAGTTAGTTCAAGTGAGTTATGGAATGTGAAGAGATTTGTGTGTTTGTAGGGAGTGTGTGAATAAATAGAGATTGAGTTGTGGTTAAAAGCATTAGGTTTGCTTTGTTGTAAAAGAATATTTGTAGGAGTATATTTGGACGAGTCCAAGCAATAGTTGTGATTGGTTGAGCTTGAGTAGAACACAAACCCACTATATTTATGTCAACAACACATCACAATGGTAGTGAGGCCTAAAAAAAAATGTAATGTCTTCATTGTTTGAACAAGAAACATCTTTGCATCTACCAATCTAGTGGTAATTAAGATAAGCATTGCATGATCAAAATGTGACACTTCTCAATAGTTTATACATTTATTGCTAATTGTGTACCCATCATTGTCACGTTACCATGTTGTACATCATATGCGCCTATTTAGGTAGGTGGCAATACCTAGCAATAAGGAATTAATCTATATATGTGCAAACTCAAAGGTTTGGTAATATACAAACAACTGCACTTATTCTTATGCCCACAACTTGTCTCGACAATAAATCCCTATTTGGTAATTCATTTCATCTATTTGTATACTCACATAGTAAGAAATTTGTATATTTTACTACAACTCTAGGGTTGGGATAGGCATAGAGCTTTGAGTCATAGACAAATGAGAAATAATTCAATTGTTCTAGAAAGTTTTTAACTTTTTGGGTATGTATTTTTTACATCATTGCAAGTGAGTATAACTCCTACATTTCTTGATTTTGTTCATTTCAAAACTATGGGAGGGTGCAAGAAAAGTTGTGAAGTTTGGATTGACACTTGCCAATTGTATTTTCTTAATGTGTAAAATGCCACACTTCATGGAGTTTCATATAATAATTTTTAAAAGACTGGTAATTTTGGAAAGCCCTACATATTTTTCTTGAGCCATGAATATTATTTGAAAAGTAATGCATGAATATTGTATAAATGTTGATAGCTTCATATCTTCATTTTGTGTTTGTGGAATCTTTAATATGGTTGTAAAGTTACAATGGACTAAAACCATTCTACATATAGCCATATTGCAAAAGCTCTTCTTATAAATGTTGCACTCTTTTTTCTCATTCTTGATTGGTGATTTTCTATTACTAATTTCTAATATAGGGTTACCCACTACTACCAAATGAATTATATATTTTTTTCATTATAGAATCATCCTCTAAACCTTAGTCTATCATGTTCATGTGGGGTAAATATTAAAACCATTAATATAAGTTGTCTCTCTATTCCAAGATATTTGTAAGTTTGTAGAAGTATTTGGAAGTTCTTAAGTGATCTTTTCTATGAAATTTGATACTAATACCATGTTTGAATGGTTGTTTCTTAAAGTCCTTTAATCTTGTCTTTAAGTTTACATAAAAGGTTCAAACCCCATTTTTTTCTGTTGAAAAAATTTTGTTTGTTTGGTCTCCATAAAACACCACATTCTTTAACGAAGACTATCTAAAACAAAAAAATTTCCATATAAGTATATTCTTTGTAATGTGTAAGGTTGCATGCTTCTTATGGACATGGAATGCAACTCTAGAAATATTTTAGGGTCAAAGATGCACTTAAAGACTTATGAATGGGTCTTGTAAATCTAAGCTTTTAGTTGTTGCACACCAATCTTTTAGGTGTGCAACAAGTGAAGACTAGTTGGAAACTAAAGGCTTGTGCAACAATGAAAGATAGTTGTGCAATAAGTGAAGACTTGTTGTGCAACAACTAAAGATTGTTGCATAATAATAAACATGTTTACCATTATTATCATTTTGTGACAACAATCCACCAATAGTAGACATAGTAGAAGAACCATATAGAAATAAATATTGAACATAAATAATAATCATAAGAATTGATGAATTCATCAAATATCATGTCACATCATCAAAATATTTCTAGTAGTCTTCATTCTATTGAAACTTAGTGTCTTGTTCAATAGTTTAGTAAAGGTAAAGTATGTTCCACTAACTAGGAAATAAATTGGCATATGGCATATATCTTACCTTGGAGATTATGGAGTTGTGTAGTATTTTGAGACTGAGTGTATTGATAGGTGTGTGCATAAAGGATGGTGTTTCCACAAGCTAATCTAAAATTGCTTGTTCTTTAATAGATTTGAGAAAAAAACAAAAGACCAAAATCAATGAGTAACATGACCTAACATGTTGTCCTATTTGAAATATTGGACTTTAGAAAATATATACTTTAAAGGGTATTCTTTTAGATTATCATGTATCTCCTAGTGTCTCAAATTCTAAGAATAAAATACTACAACCAAGCATAATTTTTGCATTACAATGTATCATGACTCATAATCTAGTAATATGCAACTAATATAATCAATATGTTCTTTACCATTATCATCATTTTGTGCCAACAATCCACCACTAGTAGACATAGCATCATAACCATATAGGATTCATAAAAAAATCATGTCATCAAAAGCTTTTTGGAAATTTTCATTCCTTTGAAATGCAGTGTCTTTCTTGAATTTAGTTTAGTAGAAGGTAAATTACAACCCACAAACTATGAAATAAATCATAAAATGACCTATATCTTACCTTGAGACTATGGAGTTGTGTAAGATTTTGAGGCAGAGCATGCATTGATAAGTGTGTGCATAGAAGATGGTGTTACCACTAGCTAATCTACAATTGCTTATCCTTCAATAAATATTTAGAAATAAAATTAAGATCAAATTTGATGAGTAACATGACCCAACATGTTGCCTTGCCTAAAAGTTTAGATTTAGAAAGCATATACTTTAAAATGTCTTATTTTACATACCCATGTGTCTCCATGTGTAACATATAGTGTCTCAAATTCTAAGAAAATACCATGGCCTAGCATAATTTTTGCATTGGTGTGTATCATGACTCATCATAATCTAGTATCGTGCAACCAACATAATAGACAACATGTTTTTTTACTATTCTCATCATTTTGTGGCAACAATCCACCAATAGTAGACATAGTAGCATAATCATTTAGCAATAAATATTTTCTATGGATTATAGGCATAAGAATTGTTGGAATCATCAAATATTGTTTCATGTCATCAAAAGCTTTCCACCAATCTTCAACAAATTGAATCTTAGTGTTTTTCTTCAATAGTTTAGTAAAAGATAAAGTACAATCTAGTAACTACGAAATAAATCATCAAATTGTTTGTCTTGGAAACTATGGAGTTATGTAATATTTTGAGGTGAAGAATGTATCTATAGGTGTGTACATATAGTATGATGCTACCAATAGCTAATCTGCAATTGCTTGTCCTTTAAAATATTTTTGAGAAACAAACTTAAGATTGAATTGGGTGGGTAATATGAGCCAACATATTGCCTTGCCTAAAATATTGGATTTAGAAGGCATATTCTTTAAAGGATATTTTTTTACAAACCCACGTGTCTTCATGTGTAACATATAGTTTCTCTGCCCAGGATAGAAACATGATTTTATGTGATAATTTTTTTAGCTGGGAGGACAAATTTCTATTGATGATTAAGCCTTGGCACTTTGACTTCAACCCTTCTTTTGAAACTTTCAACAAGATCCTGATTTGGGTTCGGCTGCCTAATCTTCCCCTCCACTTATGGACTGACCATCTTTTGGAGGAAGTGGGTGAAGCCCTTGGTGATTTTTTGTTGGTGGATGATGAATCCTCTGACATTTTTCACTCCACCTTTGTTCGCATATCGGTTGAAATGGATGTTTCAAAAGGGTTGCCTGTTGAAATTTTACTTAAATCTTCTAAAGGTTCTTGGGTCCAATCTTTGGACTATGAAGGGATTCCCTTCCGTTGCAGAAGGTGTTTTAAACTAGGTCATGCTGCTGCACAATACGGATTTGAGAAAAAAGCAATTAGGGCTACATGGTGGAAAGGTGCCTCTCTACAACATTATACGGTTGAGAAGAAATCTGAACAACATAGGAGTTTTTCTGAGGTGGTTGCGTCGGAATCACAAGGTCTTGAGGAATCCCCTCTGGATGTCTCAAATGGTGGGGCTATTGTTGCTCAACAAGATTATCATGTTGAAACCCCTAAAGAACAAGAGAATGGGTCTCAGGCTGCCATTTCTGGTGATAGCGTTCCAGCTATCATTTCTGGTGGCTCTTCTAATAAGTCTATGCCTACGCGAAGGAATAATGATGAAATCTCCAAGACAGTGGTTGCAGGCATTCATCTTCAGGAAAATAGTGTGATGGCTAGGCATGATAAGGCAGTGCAAGTGGAAGAAGGTTGGATTACTATAAAGGGTAAGAAAGCAAAATTCTCTAGGCCTTCTTTTGACATGACTCTCTACTCCCACAAGAGTAGTTCTAAATGTAAATCTTGATTGGTCTTGTTTGGGGGCTGGTTTTTGGCTGGCTGAGGCTGTCCTTTTTGCAGCTTTGTTTTGGTTGTAAAGGGTTTTGAGTCCCTTCAAAACCTGCTTTTACTGTAATAAAAAAAAACATATAGTTTCTCAACTTCTATGAAGAAGATACCATGGCCAAGCATAATTTTGTACCAACAATCCACTAATAGTAGACATAGTAGTGTAACCATATAGCATTAAATATTTACCATGGATAACAAGCATAAGCATTGATGAATTCATTAAGTATGGTTTCATGTCTTCAAAATCTTTTTTGCAACCCTTGTTTCATTGAAACTTAATGTTTTTCTTCAATAGTTTAGTAAAACGTATAGTACAAATTGCTAATTGTCAAATAAATCATCAAATTGCCTAAATTTTACCTTGCAAACTATGGATTTGTGTAAGTTTTTGAGGATAAACCCCAACAAGCAATCACTATCTACACCAAATATGCATTTCTTAGGATTCATGAGAACTTATTATTATTGTAATCTCTAAAAAATGATTCTCAAGTCCAAGAGGTGATCAATACATTTTAATTTAAAATTCCATCTAAATAATCTTTTAAAACATTATACATTGAAATGATGATTCAAATCTATTTTTCAATCCAAAAGGCATAATGACATAGCAAAGTGTGCTCCATTAAGCCTTATTTGAAGTTTATAAGTCCTAAGAATGTTAGTTACTCAAAATATGGAAGTGAAAATGTGTATGTAGAAGCATGATAGTTGCTACTAAAGTTCAACTCTTGATGTCAAAGATTTCCTTGATGTCTTTAGAATTCAACAATTGCTAATGAAGTTGATAGTTGCAAAAGTGAACCTTTCTTTTTGAACATTACCTTGTTGATGAAGTAAAGAAGTTACTATAGGAGTCATGAAGATATTGATGAATAAGATTATGTTGCTAAGTCATGGGTAGTAGCTAATGAAGTAAGAATGTGGTTGCAAAGTTGTCACAATGATATAAAGTTAGCTAAATGTTAAAGTTTGATGATTGATGGAGCATGTAATTTGGTTGTTGGGAAACCATTGACTTTGATGATTCCAATTGGTTGGCTTTGTTGGGAATAGGATGCCATTTAATTGCAATCCTAAACATTATTTCATGTATCTCCTAAGTCCATGGAAAGTGTTCCCCAACACTAGGATTAGAAAGAGATTAAATTCAAATGAAATGAATATGTTAATTGACATTTGTGATTAATTCTAAATGATAGGAATATGTGGGGACACCCAAGAAGAGCTCCTACAAAATAGGAGCACATGGGGTGCCCACATGGAAGGTGGAACTCACCTTGAGTTAAGTTAACTTTTTGGAGAAAGATAACACTTCAGTAATGCATGTAAAGATCCTAGAAGTTAGGAATTGGTATTTATATGAGTGGAGTTCAGTTCAGTATCAGTATCAGTTCAGTTTAGTTTAGTTTAGTTCAATTCAGTTATGGTTCAATTATTTGTAGTTGCATGTAGTTAGTTTGAATTGCATGTTAGTTGACTTTAGTTGACTTGAGTTGCATGCTAATGACTTGAGTTGTATGAAAGATAATAGGTGACTACATTCAGTTAAGTGGGGATGATCAATCATGCATCGTGTTTGCATGAATTGATGGAGAGATATGTTTTAGCTAACAAAGATTGACTTGGACCCACCTTGGGCGCCCAAGTTGGCATCTTGGAGTTAACACTTTTGCATGATAAGATATTTGATAAGGCTGAGTTAAGTGGGCCCATTCTTGGGCGCCAACTTTGAGGAGAAGCTTGGAAGATATCTTCCTAATCAACGTTGAGTTAGGACTTTAGTTTTGTATGCCCAAATTGATGGACTTTGTTTGACATTGTTTTTCATGGAAGAACTCTACTTGCAAAGAATAGGCGTAGGTTTTGTGAGATAAGCTTTGTGCTTTGTAATTGTAAACTCTTTGGAGTTTACAAGGCTCATTATTGTCTATAAATTGCAACAAGTTGAAGAGAGTTTTATCAGATTTTATTGCAAGTTGTGAAGAAGAATTGTTGAAGGCAAAAGAAGCATCTCAAGCAAGGATTGATAAAGAATTATTGTAATCTTGTTCTAAGGTTAAATAATACAAGCACTATTGATTTTGGTGGTGGAGTTTTTTCCTGAAAGGGTTTCTCCACAGTATATGTTGTGTCACTTCTATCTTCTGGTCTTATTCTTCTACAATCTTCTATCTACTTCTACAAATGGTAAAATGAATCTAAACAGATAATCGTCCACAAAGAAATTGTAACAAAGAACACTTATCTCATAGTTTTACAAAGTATTAAGCTACAATTTCACCTTCATTTTCAACATTTGGTATCAGAGTTAACAGTTGAGGTAGAGTTTGGGATGCCTTTCTCTTAAAAGTTTGAAACTTTTTTGGTTGTAGTGGGAGCTTTTACTATTGTGTTATTGTTGATTTTGGAAAATAAGTTTGTTACAATGAGTTTTAATTCTCATTTAGATATTGAAAGATTCAATGGATCTAATTATGAGATGTGGAAACTAAAAATGGAGGATCTCCTTGAAGAGAGAGATCAGTGATTAGTTATTGGTAATGAGACAAAGTCACCTACAATGATCTCAGATGAGGATTGGGCTAAGCTTGATAAGAAGGCAAGAGGGATCATAAGATTATGTCTTATTGATGTTGTTCTCTTGAGTGTTTCAAAAGAAACTACTGCATATAAGTTGTGGAAGAGAATAGGTGATATATGTCAAACCAAAAGTCTTACTAATAAGTTGTATCTGAAAAGGCAATTGTATTCTTTAAAGATGAAAGATGGTGATTCTGTTGCAAATCCTTTGAATGCTTTTAATTTGATTCTAAGTCAGTTAGCATCTTTAGATGTAAAGCTAGAAGATGAAGATAAATGCATTTTGTTACTTTGTTCTTTACTAGAATCTTGGGAGAATCTAATTGTTTTTATTAGTGGTAGTGGTGCAGATCCAAAGATGGACAATATAATTCCTACTCTCCTATCAGAGGAGATGAGGGGGAAGTCTAAAACGAAAAATCCAAGATGCCTTGTTTGTAAAAGGTGGGCCTCAGAAAAAGGAACCTAAGGGAGACAAGGAAGGAAAGGGTAAGTCTGAAGGACAGAGTAAGGTAAAGTGTTAGAACTATGGGAAATCGAGACATGTGAAGGATTGTAAGAATAAGAAAAAGAGTTATGATTCTTCTACAGAGGAATCCTCGGATGATGGTAATCATGCATTGATCATTTCATGTAAAAATGTTAGTGATGACTCTTTGCTTGATGTTAAAGACTGATCTTCATGAAGAGGATGGTAGTCTTTGATGCCATGTGTAGCTCGTACCACGGTTCAATGGGAGTTGTTGGCAATGACGTGGATGCATCATTGGTAAGGTTATCTTCATGTGATTGGGGATATGTTTTTTCTTGGTTTAGAGTGGTTTCTATTATGTCATGGTTTACTCTTGATATGCATTTAGAGTTTGGCATGGTACTTGTTCTCTTGAGACTGGGATGTTTATGTATGTTATGATGCATGTGATCTCCTTGGAGGAGATGGTTAGATCATGTTGTCATGTTTATGTTCTTGATGCATGATTGGAGATTTGACATTGATCTTGTGTAGTTCTCTTATGTATTGGGTACATTAATAATTTGCTTGATTACTTCATGATAGTGCTATGTTGCATTTGGAGTTTGGCATGGATTGGTTGGTTACAGGTCCACATGGATACTTGGAGAAATAGGTGAGGCTTGAGTTCTCTTATGGTAAGAGATATATGTTGGAATGGTTACTTGTAAGAAAAGATTTTTCAACAATAAAGACCAAGAAGCCTACACCTTGGTTGGACGTGAGTTCAACACAATCGGCGGTTTCACATGTCTCCAAAGAGGCAGTTTGGTTACAGAGACTTGGGAAAGGTATTGGTTTTAATTGCAAGTAAGTTAAACTTGAATGTGATAGTCAAAATGATATTTGTTTAGCCAGAAATCCTATGTATCATGCTCGTACTAAGCATGTTGATGTTCAGTATCACTTTGTGCAAGAAGTGGTTGAGAGTGGGAAGGTATTAATTGAGAAAGTTGACACTTTGATTAATGTTGCAAATTATCTTATGAAACCAGTTCCTACAGATAAGTTCTCTTGGTTTTGAGTATTAATCATTTGCTTGGAGCTTCATGACTATGCAAGTTGCATTTGAAGTTGGCATGGATTGATTAGTTGGTCTAGGAAGGCCACTGGCCTTGAGTCCTGTACTTGATTTATAATAATGATTCCTTGTTTAGAATAATTGCAATGTATAATGTCAAGTGGGAGAATGTTGGAAATAGGATGTCATTTAATTGCAATCCTAAACATTATTTCATGTATCTCCTAAGTCCTTGGAAAGTGTTCCCCAACACTAGGATTAGAAAGAGATTAAATTCTAATGAAATGAACATGTTAATTGAAATTTGCAATTAATTCTAAATGATAGGAACATGTGGGGACACCCAAGAAGAGCTCCTACAAAATAGGAGCACATGGGGCACCCACATGGAAGGTGGAACTCACCTTGAGTTATGTTAACTGTTTGGAGAAAGATAACACTTGAGTAATGCATGTAAAGATCCTAGAAGTTAGGAATTGATATTTACATGAGTGGAGTTCAATTCAGTTCAGTATCAGTTCAGTTATGGTTCAGTTATCTTCAGTTGCATGTAGTTAGTTTGAGTTGCATGTTATTAGTTGACTTCAGTTGCATGCTAATGACTTGAGTTGTATGACAGATAACAGGTGGCTACATTCAGTTAAGTGGGGATGATCAATCATGTGTCATGTTTGCATGAATTGATGGAGAGATATGTTTCAATTAACAGAGATTGACTTGGACCCACCTTGGGCACCCAAGTTGGCATCTTGGAGTTAACACTTTTGCATGATAAGATATTTTATAAGGCTGAGTTAAGTGGGCCCATTCTTGGGCGCCAACTTTGAGGAGAAGCTTGGAAAATATCTTCCTAATCAACGTTGAGTTAGGACTTCAGTTTTGGACGCCCAAATTGATGAACTTGGTTTGACATTGTTTTTCATGGAAGAACTCTACTTGCAAAGAATAGGCGTAGGTTTTGTGAGATAAGCTTTGTGCTTTGTAATTGTAAACTCTAGTTTACAAGGCTCATTATTGTCTATAAATTGTAGCAAGTTAATGAGAGTTTTATCAGATTTTATTGCAGGTTGTGAAGAAGAATTGTTGAAGGAAAAAGAAGCATCTCAAGCAAGGATTGATAAAGAATTATTGTAATCTTGTTCTAAGGTTAAATAATACAAACACTATTGATTATGGTGGTGGAGTTTTTTCCCAAAAGGGTTTCTCCACGGTATATGTTGTGTCACTTCTACCTCCTGGTCTTATTCTTCTACAATCTTTTGTCTACTTCTACAAATGGTAAAATGAATCTAAACAGATAATCATCCACAAAGAAATTGTAACAAAGAACACTTAATTAGATCAGCAATTTTATAGTTTTACAAATTATTAAGCTACATAATTACCTCCATTTTCAACAGGCTTATCCACATGGTATTGGCAAGTGGAAAAAAACATCATATACCTCCAATGTCACGTCATGGGCAATTGTGTAGTTATAGTCATGGAAGAATTTTTGCATAGCAAGTAGTTAATCGATGTAATTGGTCTCTGTTAAGGTTGATTATGTCAGAAGGTTTAATAATGGGAATCCTAGTGGGGATGGTTAGAATGAAAGCAATACAAATAGTTGAGAAAATTCTAGGGCTAATGGATATTCCTAGATCTATTCTAGATGGCAAAGAGAGAAAGGGTGAGCGTAGTAGCTACACTCCTAAGACCATCAAGTCTTTTTGCACACATAGAGAGACAAAGGGGCCATGGAGGTGAGTAGAGAAGACTAATGGGGTGCCTATGTTGGTGGCCTAAGGGAGCAATAGCCCTCCAATGTCATCAAAGGTCCCTCAAAGCGGAGATTCTCTTAATGTTTTCATTTGTAGGCTTGGTGCAAAGATGAACCATGGTGTTGTAGGTGCAAGACTAATTCATGCATTAGTTGTTTGACTTGGTGAGTTAGTTTATCCTAGCAATGTGAGAATTAGAAAGGTAGTGGGAGTGATGGTGCTAAATTATTATTGCATGTTGGTCGATAGAGTGTCAAAGCTAGTAGATGCTATGTGGCTGAAGAAGTCATTGGAGACCTAATTGATCATAGAGCTAAGTGGATTGCTCAAGGTAGAGGGTGTTTCAAACATCAAAATTTGGCAATGGGATGCATGTTAAACCAAAGGCTAATATAATGAATTATTCTAGACTATTGCAGTGTGGATAGCAAAAAAATTCTACTTAGGGTATTGTCCTCCATTTGACAAGTAGAGGAGATGCAATTCATGATTATCTTTAGGTTAATTTTATGTATGTCAGAATTTTGGTACAACATGTAGATCTTTGTAATCCCATGAGACCATGTATTCACAAGCAAGACCAAGGATTAGTGGCATAAAAAGCATAGATCATTCTTCCAAGAGCGTTTTGATTGTTTGAGGGTTTCTCTCATGTTTTATGTGATGCAAGTTTTTATGTTCCACACTTGAGATGATTCTATTTTATTCATTTATTGTGTGTGCATAAGAAGCTATTAGAGATTATCAAATGCATGTGGAGGTAGAATGAGGCATCTCACTTAAAATACATAAATTGATGTACCAGAGTGTGGCATACTATCCTAAGTTTATGTATCATAGTATTAGAGCCTACAATTCCTATTGGGAAGTAGTACCACACAAATTATACTATTGTGCTTGTTTGATAGCATTCAAAGGTGTGTAGAAGTTTTCTAATCAACTACAAGTTGTAGGACATAGAACAAGAGGAAGCATATTTTGATTCAAAGTGTTAAAGCCAAGAGCCAAAGCTAGAGCTTGAGTCAAGAGCTAGATCCAAGGCCATTTGAACGAGAGCTAGAGCTAGAGTGAGTGTCAAGAATAGACACATTGAAGAGGTTTTAGCACAACTACCAGGGTTGTTAGGCCTACAAATTTTTGAGTTGTCCATGCAAGAGTGACGAGCTTGAGATTCAATGAGAATTGTGTACTAAGTCATTGGGACATATAACCCCTCTTTCTACTTCATTCCAAGGGGGTGGAGGTATTTTCATCAGTAGAGTGAAGCATGGTGTTGCCAATTGATCATGGTCTCATTCCTATAGTGGTTTTAATCCATCAAGAGGAGGGATAAGAACGAAGATTTCTCATCTCCACAATGGTTGTTGCCCATTAGAGGATTGTTGCATACGTAGTTGTAATTGATTCCTTTATTAAGAGGTGCAAGTGTAATAGAAGTCGCTAGACATTTGATCATGACTCATTGGTTTCATGATGGCACACTACATCAAAAATCACCCTTGAAGATAGGCTACTCTCAAGTTTGTGAGGATGAATGTGAAAATATTTGGTTTCTTTGGTTTTTTAAGCTTTTTGGGGACCAAAAGCTCCCTACTTAGAGAGGCGTGATCTAAAATTGTTTGTGATTTGGATTCAATTGGATAGTAGACCATTTGTGTCATGTCCTAAGTTGTCTCTATCAAAATAGATGGGTGTTGTAAAGGACAATAGTTGTTACCAAAGTTCAACCTTACTGTCAAAGATTTCCTTGCTACAGTAGTCAATAGTTGCTAACAAAATTGATACTTGTTGTAGAAGTGAGACTTTGATATCAAATATTGCCTTGTTGATGAGGTTGTGAAGTTGTTACAGAAATCACTAAGATGTTGACAAAGATTAGTATGTTGAAGTTAAATAGATGTTGTTGAACTACATGGTGGTTTCATAGAGCATGCAATTTATTCATTGGACAATTCTTGACTTACACAAGGTCAACTTATCCACATGGCAATGACAAGTGACGAAAAATGTCAAATGTCAAGTGTCATTGGTGATTGTGCAATTACAATCCTAGAAGAGTGCATGTGTAGCAGATAATGAATGTGAGTGATCTTTGTTGAATTCAATTAGGCTGAAAGGTAAAATGATGGGAATCCCAAACGGTAGGTTAGAATGCAAGTAGTTATAGATAATTGGGAAAATTTTAGGGTTGGTGGATATTCCTAGATTAATTGCAAGTGGAAGAGAGTTAAATGGTGAGAGTGCTAGTTACATGGAAGGTCTATTTCCTAGAGGAGATCCATTCATCACTCTTGAGGCCATCAAGTGGGCTGAGAAAAGAGGACCACTAAAGTGCCTATATTGGTGATCTGTCAAAGATCATCCAAGGTCTCTCAAATCAAAGATTCCCTCAATATTTTTATTTCTAGGCTAAGGGTTGAGATGAATTGTGGTGTTGCAAATGCAAGTTTGGTCCATGCATTAATTGTTTGACTTAGTGAATTAATGCATCTTAGCAATGTAAATGTCAAAAAGGAACTTGGACTAATGGAGTCAAGTTATTGTTGCTTGTTACTTAGTAGAGTGTCAAAGCTTACATATGTCATTTGGTTAAAAAGCTATTGGAGACCCAATTGATTGGAGAGTTGAGTGGATTGGTTGAGCTAGCGGGTATTTCAAGCATCTAGATTCATAAGTGGATTGCATGTTGAGGTAGTAGTGATGATGCAATGAATTATTCTAGACTATTGTAGTGTTAACAATAGTCCAAGAATGATAAACTCCACACACGTAATAATGACAATAATATAGTGTAGAAGATATATCTCACACAATGCAGGAGATGTTTGTGGGCTAAGCTACCCTAATATCCAATATATGCAAAACTAGAATAAACCCTTGAGGTAGGATAACATTGTACAATAATCCTTATGAAAGAAGCCACTCTATGCTATATCTCCAAGAGATCCCAAACACAATATCATACTCACCACATTTCTTACAACAGCATGCACCTCCTATACATATACCACCTCCTAATAACATAATGGAGGGGCACCATATTCCCAATGAAGGCCTACTCATCACCTAATATAATTATTTACACAAGTTGTCCACATGACCCAATATAACTAACTAAAGGGATGTGTCACAAGTCAACATCTACATCCACCTAAATACATCATAATATCATATATGTATGTACATAACAAGGTGTGTTTGAGATATTGTCATCCATTCCACATAGCAAGGGAGATGAAAGTCATGCTCATCTTCAAGTAAATTTTATAAGAAGCTTGGTACAAAATGTAGAGCTTTGTAAGTCCATTAGGCGATGTATTCACATATAAGACTAAGGATTAGTGACATGAAGAGCATAGCTCACTCTTCTATGAATTTTCTATCCATTTGAAGGTCTCTCTCAACTTACTTGTGTTGCATGTATGTTTTGTGTGACGTGAGATTTCATGTTTTGCATTTGAGATGTTTATGGTTCTATTCCATGAATGCATATGCATAGGTAGCCATTAGAGCCAGTTAAATTCACATAGAGGTAGAATGAAGCATCTCACTTAAAATCCATAAGTTGATGTATCAAAGTAAGACACAACTGCTCCAAGTTTATGGATCATCGAGAGCAATATTATGCATGACAATCACTCTAAGATGCCAACATGTATTGATAAGATGATGAAAACAAGAAATTATAAACTTGAAGCAATGTGGACATATTTTATCACTCAAAAATGTCCAAATATTCACCAATTTTCAATACTTCTTTACCAAATTGATTTATATCAACATCAAAGGTGCCACCAACAATTAGTGTATTTCTATCCTCAACTAATTGTTTAGTAGATAAGTGTAATGACAAAATTAAATACTTCAACAATTTATGCTATATGTTTCTACACTCACTTTAGTACATATTTCCCTAGTATCATTTAGGCTCATTTACCTAGTTTATGGCCATCCTAGTGATAGCAAGACATTACAAGTGCCCTAGACCTTAAGAACTTTCCCTAGACGAACCCTTGAAAATCGATAACTCTACCTTGAGAGGTTACCTACTTCCATGGGCACTAGCATCCACAACATAGGTGACCTCTTTTAGAAATCAAGAAAAAGTGTTCATCCCTTTTTGTCCCAATCCTTACTATAATTTTTGTTAATCCCATGTCCAAAAACTCAATATGAATTGATACATAATTATCCTTTTCCCTCCAATTACTCACTATGCATCACTATGAAAACTTAGTATCTCCTCTCCACCTCTGATACATTGAAAATTTGTGGTAACACCATCAAAGCAAGCAAAGGATTGAAAATCTGATGTCATGGAGTTCCTTTAAGCATCCAAGCTATGAAATCCTTGTAGTTTTCCATCTCCCCTTTCATTTCAATATCCTATTCCCTAATTCATTTTACTTACGAGTCATTAGAGCCCCTTTAGCCATTCCCAAATCTGCATGCACTCACCATTGTAACCCTAGCCCAATATGAAACCCTTGATTTGCCTTGTAGATCTCTTTGTGATCATTTTCCGCATCCCTTTGTCCTCCATCACTCTTCAAACACCATGTGCTAGTTTCATACACACCATTTATCCAATGAGTATTATTGTGGAGGTTGAAATACACCATCTAGGGGGCTAAGGAAGTTTCACAAACAGCACATCCATTTTCCTTTCTCCCCTACACTCAAATTTGAATATCTAATCATCAACAGGGACAGTGAACATGAGTAGTTTGCAGGCAAAATTGGAGCCAAGCATTGAAGAAAGAGGGCCCCATAAAGTTTTAAAAGCCCGGGGTCAAAGGTCACATGCACCCATCAATGCAACAACTATGCTCAAAAAGGTCAATTGTGCCCATCAACATAGCAAAAATTCCAGCCCAAATTTCACCTGCAAGCAATTTCAGACCTCCCCAACCCATTTCCAAGCTCAAATCCAGCAGACATCGGTTGCATATGGTCATTTTCTATATACTTTGTTCAATAAACATTTCAGTTTACATGTTTCAATTTCTTAGCTCATGTACTCACTATTTATAGATTAGATCAGAGTAGTTTATTTATGTATTTGATGCTTATTATCTAATTTATTCTAATAGTTAGTACTAAAGAAGGTAGATATCTCCTAGGTTCACTAATACACTTGGAGGTTCATAAATTTATCTTTCATTTGATGACCTGACATTCCTACACTTCCAGTTCTAATCTTCTGTAACAAAGCTTCCCTTTTTCCTTTCGAAATCAAGTCAAAAACAAAAACACCCCCCCACCCCAAAAAAAAATGCAGGCACTGTCTTGAACCCTATCCCTTTATCCAAAAGGCAAAAATACAACCTGCGGCCTACTCCTTTTCTTCTTTCCTTAATCTAGTCTCCACATCATTATATCTGTTCTTCACAACACTTCCCTTAGCATTCACAGCATTTGATTTTCGATTCCTACACCTAAGATACCTATCTTAACACTCTTCAATGTGATTCCTACCTTCATAAAGCCCACTTAACCCTTGACAAGACCCATTTTCTTTGTCCCAAAACTTATCCTATCATCCCTCCATGTTTTCCTCTATTTCCCCTCCTCACAACACCCACTCTAGTCTTCCCAACACTTCAGAAAACTTGTGCAACACCTGTTACAAGCACATTCCCTACCTGTCACCCTTGGCTCTCTGTATCATATACAATTGATTCTCCCATGTCCCTTACCTCTATCCGTGAACCATTGCAGAGATGTCAGATGGTTGTGCCCATCGTTTTATCAATTGTTTGAACATGCTCATCATCTGATGCATAAGCTTGAATTTAGAATTGTTTTATTGTTGCCACCGGTCATGTAACTCTCATGTGAGTTACTGAACCGAATTAGGATTTTGGGTTGCAGCAAAGAGCCTTTTCAGATTGCCAAAAATGAAAAATATCCATCGATTCTTTCTATTTAATACCAGAAGCAATCTTCAATATGAAAACAACACGTTTCTTTTTTTTTTTGTGTGTGTTTTTCTTTGTTGCTTTTTCTTTCTCTTAACAGAAGATGCCAAAAGTGATCAGATAAAATCATGTTTTTCTTTTCCTCTATTTTTTATTTTTTTTAGTAAAATGAGAAGATAAAAATATGATAGGGTTTTATGTTGAACAGCAAAAGCCAAAAGCTTTTGGATGAATAAAATCTACCTCCCTGCAAAAATATGACTTGACCCAGCAGATTTGTAGTTTTTAATTTTGCGCAAATCACGAGACTGTAAAAAAGATCCATACAGAAGTAGAATTTGGAAGTCTGTAGCAAGATCTTTCTAGTGCTGAAAATTTGAGCAAAACAGACACTTATGAATCTAGCGAGCCTTAGATGGTTAGTTGAAAATGATGTAAGAGGAAGAATCTAATTCTGCTGCAGAAGGTAGAATGATCTACACACTCAGATATACCCCTCTGATATGTTTTAGGCTGAATTGAGGAAACTGATACTGACATGCCTCTTAAGGTTGGGAGTTCAAGGAGAAATCTAGATGGAAATAATATTCAAGTAGAACCACACTTGTAGAACTGCAAGAGGCCTAATTGCAGGATATGATAACAATTAATATAATTTAAGAAACTGCAGAAAATAAATTAAAGGAAAAGCGAAAATGGACATTGAAGTGATATCTGCCACAACTGCTGATGTGCGCTCTTTGTTAATGAGGAATAACAATTTTAAAATGATGAGGTTAAGTGGATGTAAATTGCCCTTGAAATGTGTATGCATAGACACCTCAATTAGTCTCACTAACGTGCACTTAGTTAACTGTAAAGGCACATGAACACCTCATTCAATTGTACTAAGATGCAATTACTGAACTGTACATGTTTATGGACATCTCAGTCAGTCTAATTTACATGCAATCAACGAGGCTCTGATGAGATGGGCCAAGTGTGCATGTGAGATAATTATAATGATAGTGGTATTCACAAGAAAGGAGATCACTAGGAGAACGATTATCATCACCTAAGCAGTTATCTCCCAGCAACAACTAAAAAGGGTCATAGCTGCATTGAAAAACTCCTTAAGCTACATATTCATTGTCAGCTCAAGTTCAAAGAGAATGCTACTAAGTGCCGGATCTTCACCAAGAACATTATGGATTGAAGTATTTCCATAATTGCTTATAGCCTCCTCAGCACATTCTTCAAGTTCCAATAACCAGTTTCTTTATAATTCTTCATAAAGCTGAACATATTTGAAAAACATAGAGTTTCACAGAGATGCGTCCTCAGTGATCTGGATGATATCCCCAACATCCTGGAACTCCTGTGGAATTGAGAAATTGGAGGGCCCCCTTTTTCCAGACTTAAAAGCCTACTACATTTGGTGCATAAAATTAAAAAGATAACTTTTTCAGGAAAAAAGAGCTAAAAACCTAAAAAGGCTGTCCTGAAAATTGAGGCCCGGCAACTTGGAGGGACACTGGAAAAACATGTTTTGCAATAGCCTGATTTCTCAAAAACAGTTGAAGCTACATGAATGACAGTGGTATTATGATGAGTTATAAGAGAGGCAGATTTAGTAATAACAATAATTGATACAGCTATGAAACAGTAATTTCAGTTACAATAACTGTCAGTACATAAATGGCAATGTCTTCAAACTAAAAAATTCAAAATCAGCATGAAACAGTGTATAAACTGAATATCATAGAACTCAAAACAATCAGCAAGTAGGGTAGACAAAACTTCTTGAAGGTACAGCTGCCAACTAAGGCCAAAAAATCCAGGAGTAGTATGGATATCATACATGGCCACCAAGAGACCTCTCACGGAACCTTGTACAAAGCATTCACATTAATGTTTGTTAACCAACAGGAAATATAATTAATTATCAATATTCTAAATATCACACAAATCCCATTAAACAATAACAAAACACACTATTTTTAGACATTAACAGTACGTGTACTATTGATACATAGTTTTGTTACTTGGGACTCTTCTCTGCATAAATCGTGTAATAAGAACCAACAATCTTAGATATGCATTAGCAATGGTCTATGTACGCAAATCTTGGAATATATAAAGAAAAAAGGTGCAGTAGATTTCTTAACCAGGAATATTTTATTGCACAAATAAGCCTGAAAAATACCAAATAAGTAATAACATAATTGCACATAAGCTCAACCCTCAACTGATTTCTTCAAGATAAGAAATAGATTGAAATATCCTCTGTATGTTACACCTGTAGATAAGCAACAGCTTCACCACTAAACAACTACAGCTAACCAGCTTCTGGAGTTATTGTCTGGAATACACTTCTAAGAGAAAGGAATGTTTAAGAAAATAAAAACTCTCTTCTTCAAGGTATCCTTCCCGTCTAGTGTATAATTTCAAAGATGAAAGATAAATTATTCTGAGGATTGCTCAACAATGAGATGAAAATCTTTCAAAGCTCTTAAACTTTTCCCAAGATGCTGTATACATTATATAACTGGAAAGAAGGATCCCTAATGTAATTAATTCCTGGAATAATAATTGAACTCAAGTTGATCTTGTGCATTTGGGTTCTTTACCAAACAGACCAGGGCAAGGTCTTCCAATACCTTTTCATCACTTACAGTTGCAATGTAACAAAACAAAATGCTTGTAATCAAGTAGGGTTGCCCTCCTCTTCAAGGGCAGCAGTCTTTCGGGCAATGTAAAGTCTCAATATGGTAAGCCTGGCTGTTTCGAATGCAAAATATCCCAAGGCAGCAAAGCAAGAACTGTGAAGGATACGAGGGCCTACTCCTCGTGTCAAACCTTTCCACCCCTCTTCAAGCCATATCCTGTTGAAAGTGGGCAAAAAGCCTTTATAAGTACCAGATGAAGTGGCCAAATTTCCTCCTACTCCCTGTGTCATGAGCCTTGTCTTGACAACATCTAGAGGGGTAGTGAGGAGTGCAGATATAGCCCCAGCCAATGCACCACACATAACACTCTCCATTGGCTGTAAGTTGGGTTTCTCACTTCTGCTCAGAACTGCAGCCTTGAGATACTCAAAAGATGAGAAACTAAGCACACCTGCAGTTTTAAAAATTTTAGTTGCTATCATCTGCCAGTAGGCTAGAATTTATCAGTTTTTCCCCAAAAATGTCCACCACTTGCAAGAAAGAAAAAAAACGCATTTAATTTCTACAAAGTAAGATTTCAATAGTAAAGAAATCACCAATTTACTGTTTAAAATCTACATAATTTAGAACCATAGCTCTTCTGCAAATTTCATATATAAAATTTGATGACATTGGAAAGAGATCTTCAAATTATCAACAATCTTAAGAACTTCTGAATTCAATTGTGAAAATACTCTCCAGAATTCCTGAACTCCCTAGCTTACCTGTAGGCAAGTTCCTAAGGATTGTAGCAGAATATCCTGAATATAAGCCACCAATCCCATCACGTTCTATGGTTGCTAACAGAACTTGCCAAGAGCGGCCAGGTGCCCCAGCCTACATCCATGAATCATTTAGGAAGCGCACATTTTTATAAGTTTGGAAACCCCATTAGTGCTTTTCAATCTTGAATTCTTATTTCATACTGCCAATGATAATTAATAAGATATTTTTGCTCAAAGTCTTGATAATTTACTGATTTCTAAATAGAATTGAGGCAAATCCTCATCTTCGCCATGGGAAATGCTAATTCAAATAACAATAAAAAAAAATTAGCATTCAGGTACTATAAATCATAGATTAAAAAATAGTGAATTACTTGCATGACTCATGAGTACTTGCAAGTCAGATAGGACCTGCAAGTTACTCAATAACTTGTGAACCCAACTGTAAAACTTGGCAAAGACTTACCTGGCATTGGAATATGTCAGTTTGCCCAAAAAACCACCATTCTTCATTTTTCAATCTGTTTTTTCAAGCACTTGTATTGGAGCATTGCACATTTAATTGCAGGTGTTTGGGAGTGAGGAGTGAACAAGATTAACAACTTTGTCAGCTCTGATACAGCTGCATTTGACAGGTATGTAACATTTTTCTTTTCTTTTTTTAAAACTTGGTGCATTCATTCTAAACTTTTACTGCCGGGATTCAATTATTTACTATGTTGTTATGATTTTGAGTTAGTTTATAATAGCTGCTAGGGTTTTGTTTGATTTTTTTTCTTTCTTTTTTTACTATGCTAAGATTTAATTCCATTTTTCCAAAAACAAAATGGCATCCACACATGGGAGAGGTGGTGGCAAGCCTAAGGATCCTGCTTGAAAACATGGGAAAGTGTTGGCAGGATACAGCCGTGCCACTCCCGTCAGGTTAAAAACCCAAAAGGGCAGCCTAATGGAGGCCAATGGTAAAAAGCTGCAAGGGTACCAACAAGAGCACACATTTCCAAGTAGGACTGAACAAGTTGAAGTCTGTGCAAGCCAAGAAAACAATAATGTGGCATACCATTAAAGAAACATGAAGAGGGACACATCAATATGTGTACTCATAAAAATATATGTAGCACATATGTATTCAGGTGAATGAATTTGCTGCTAAGTTTGAGAAAGTGCATAGTATCTTGTCTTTCTACCAGAATGTTTCCTGGGAATGCTTAGTATGTGGACAATGGGGCCTCTAGGCGTATGACATCAACCTTGGAGTATTTTACCAATTTAAAAGAACATAGCACTTGAGTTCAAGTTAAAAATGGTGTTATGAGCCCTATTAATCTTGAGTGTTGTGTTTATACCCAAGTGAATACAGTAGGTGAATGATCAGAGGATATGTGGTATAAAATACTAATGTGTGGTATCTTAATCACAATCAAAAATGCATTATGTAGAAATTAAATAATCATACACATCATAACTATCATATTTCAGTATGTCTATATATATTTGACTACATATAATATCACATACAAAGAATTATGTTCTAAATATCTTTCTTCCTTATCTATCTTATTTCTCTTTTTTCTTAATTCTTACTTTATAGTAGATAAAATATAACTATTCCTACTAGATCTAGTCAGCCTTGTCCTCCGCATTCCTTTTGTGTCCAATTGCAATGAGTTATAAATACTATTGTACATCTATTGTATCCTCTACCAACATCATCACCCCTTTAAACTATGTCTTGTCCTCATGTAACATACTAACCCTTCTAAGAAGTAAAAATTTCTAATTTTACACCAAACGAGTAAATAAAACAAGCAACATGCCATTGCGAATAAAAAATTTTCTTTTCTTTATTGATAATTTCCAATCAAGATGTAAAACATATACAATATGAATTCCTTTTCATTTCATAAATAAATCAATGTAAGAAAGCATACAATTACATACATAGCTCAAAAAGCTTTAGAACAAATAGTTGTAAGACGGTCTAGGATCCTTCCTTTCAAATCTTGGTTCTTTTGTTGCCTGCTATGGAGGAGAAGCATCACTTAGGCGCTTTTCCGCCAGCCACAGACTCTTAATGCGGTCCCCCGCACATCTATCATTCGATAAATGGCCCTTCCCTTCGATGAAGAGATTGGTAGAGTAACCGATAATGACAACCAACTGAGCATAGTGTTGTGTCCTACATAACTAGAACTTGTAATCCCACAATCTCGAATTAGCATGTAATATTGGATCACAGTGAACTGACAGTGTAGTCTCAGTAGTCACACAATCTATAGTGGAGTCCCAGACATTACACTACTTTGGCCAAAGTGTTACATTCAGTAAACGACTGAGAGTCATCTATCACATACACTACTCAAGGCTGATTTGACTTAAGGCTATCTTAAGCTACGCATAGGTATTGTCCTTCAATGGATATTTTGTCACCCCAGACTAACCTATCACCATTTTAATCTACTTGAAATGAATCTATTTAACAAGTAAGTACACGAGCTCTTTCCCATACTGGATTAACTATCCTAGGAGTAACACAAGCTTTCCTAGTTAAATCAATAACTTAGCTGGGTGTACCTCAAGTGACTCTTGCATTCAATCAAGCCTAGTATATAATAACTATGATATACACCATTCTCCTATTATGAAGTTCTTACATGCACAATATAAAAACAGCATAAAAGCTTCAATTCCCTTTTTCAAAGACACTCTCAATTACTTCTATTTCAAATACTGAAAGACATTTCAAGCAAACATAGAAAACATAATAATAACAAGAAGAGATCCTCATGCATGTTATCGCTTATCCAAATTAATGGCAGAAGTGCAGCCTTCTCCTACAGCAATTAGCTTCTCACAAACAGCTTTATCTCACTTGTTGATAGCTTACTTCTCTCAAACAATAATGATACCTCTTACTCACAATAGATCACTCTATTTCTCACTCATAAAAACAAGAAAAATATGGTTGGTAATAACTCAGAAGTAATGAACTACAAAAGACGTATAATCTCTTGGGAAAGAATGCGTCCCTCTCAAGTGAAATGGTTCAGCTATTTATAGAGCAACCAAGCAATCACAAAGCCTACAGTTTAGGCATGTAAAATGACAAGCTTCATGCAAAGCAACTCAGCAATAAGGTGGCGATAAAATAAGCTCAGACTCAGCAAAACCTCCTACAGATCGACTTACATCTTCGACAACAATTCTAAGACCAATTCAAAATGCACATGGAGAATTCAAATTATACTCCAGCAAAGACGTCTATAGGAAATTGTTTCAAGAGGTGGCACCAAACCCTCTCTTCTAATATCAAGTTGGCGTGGTTTCCAACAAGAGTGAAACAATCAATAATAAATCCGCAACACTTAGCATGTATCGACTAAATTAAAGGGATGAGTCGATTTAACCAATTAAAGGCGTTGGACAAAGTCCACATTACTCTTTTTCATTGCGTCGGCCAAGTCAAAGTTAACAGTTAAAATGTATTCATATGTTTTCACATACGTAACATGGCGGGTGAAACGTGACTTTACTTACACAGCCATAAGCATTTCCAAATCGACTTCCAATTTCATAGTCGATGACTATTATCAACCTTTATTGCCATGGTCATTAACGTCTTTATAAATCGACTTCTTATTGAATAAGAATTAGTCGAATTCTAATAATATAAAAATAATATGTTAAATATATATTATTATTATATATATATCGTATATATTATATACATATATATATATATATATATAATCGTTTAATATATATTTACATAATATATATATATATAAAGAGAGTAAGCCAATAGTGTCAGCATACATCCTATACATACATACATATATATATATATATATGAGTACAAGCAATATAGTATATAATAAACACATTATACTGGATGTTTGCATATATATATATATGTATAAATGTATATGCCTCTATGTACACATATATATAGGTATATTATATCCATGCATCCGTATGAGCATGTCCTTTTGCCAACGTACGGTTGTATTGATATACATATACATATGGATGTGTATATACTATACATATATATATATATATGTTCACATCTGTTGATGAATGATAGCTTAGGTCAGATATAAACGATGATTGCTATAAGCATCATCATTGTTTATATAAGATCAATTGCTCTTCATATTTAATATTTCTAAAATAAGTAAAATTGAATTTTATAATGCATGTATAAAATCGAATTTAAATAAATGATGTTCAAAATACACATTGAATAAAATTCGGAATTCATATAATATATATCCGCCATGTGTGAGGGGGTATATGTGTTAAGTATGTTTAACCAAATGATAATCGGTTGTAAAGGAAACCCGCATGCCCAAAGGGACACGTCCCTTGAGCGGACGTGTCTCCACATGTGGAGACACGTCCTCTCTTACATCGGTCTCACCCACAAGGAGTTCCACTCTTGATATGCAAACATTGAAATTTATTAACGACACTTGTCCGGTGCATTGACATTAGAAGCGAAAATGCGTCTTTTGACTTGAATTTCTCACCGCAGAATTTCCAGACCTTAGTTTATTCTTGAATTACTAGGATCCTATTTGATAAGATTTGATTACATTTACATGGTATCGAGAATTGCGTTGTGTGAATCAAATCAAATCTAAATATCCAAATTGCTCAAGAAATTGATATTTTTCTAGAATCGATTACATCACATTCTTCATAATGTCAAGTGTGATCAGATTTGAGAAAGATGCTTTGAGAACAAACAATTTCACATCATGGAAATTTAGAATCATGATGATCCTTAGAAGAATAAAGCTAGACTCGCTTGTGAGAGAAAATATGAACGAGTGCAATTTTGAGAAAACTCAATGGATGGAAAACAATAATGAAAAGGCCATGAAAATCCTAGTAGATGCAGGGATCATATGAAGTTACCCATCCTAGCAAAACCCAGCGGCTCATACCATGTATGTACAAATCTCTTGAGAGTACTTATGAGATCAACAACACACTGCGGGAATCTTGCATTAAAAAGGCAAATCAACAATGCTCAAATAAACAAAGGAGAAAGCATTAATGCATACTTCATGAGGATCATTGATCTAAGGGACCAATTATCTACAATTGGATATCAAATTGATAGCAATGAGTTAACACTAATCGCACTAGGAGGTCTTCCAAACTCGCTGGGAGTCATTTGTTCAAGGAATAAGTGCAAGATCTAAGCTTTCCTAAGTTTGGCAGGGCTAGAAGCCCGGCCTTCAAAAAGAGAAGCAAAGGAGCTCTCCACAAAGAACAAACAGAAAAACATAGATGGAGACCATGTTCTCAACACATCATCTAATAAAAGGAATAAGAAAAACTCCTACAAGAAAGGATCTTTTAAAAGAAAGAGAAATTTCAATGGAAAGGGATCTTCTAAAAGGAAAGACATCTCTCAAGTGCAGTACTTTTAGATGTGATCAATATGGCCACTATGCAATGAAGTGCCTTGACCAGGGGATCAAAACAGCAAGCATCTTTGCCAAAGTAGGAAGAACAAATTCAGATCATGAATCGAGAACTTTGTGTGTTCTATTCAGCTTTATCTAGTCAAGTATCTAACAACATCAACAACTGGGTGATTGATAGTGGTTCTTCAAGGCACATCACAGGGTTTAGAGAACACTTAGACACTATGACTGAAGAATCTGATGAAGATGTAACAATTGGGGATGACTCTACACATCAAGTAAAAAGGGTTGGAACTTGTTCCATCACATTGAAATCTGGTCTCTCCCTTCATCTCACTGGAGTCTTATTTGTACCTGGAATAAAGAGGAATCTAATATCCATCTCTGCCCTTGAAGACAATGGATATAGGGTTACATTTATGGATGGAAAAGTTCTAGCATGGCCTAAAAACTCAACTATCAAGAAAGCCCAAACCATAGGTGTAAGACAAGGGTACCTTTACAAACTTTGCACTGAAGTTAAACAAGCCCTTACCCTTGTCACCTTTGAGTCAAATGAGATTTGGCATAGAAGATTAGGACACCTTCATTTCCGTGCCCTACCTTCTATGGAAAAACTTGTAACAGGTTTACCTAAGTTAAAACCATCTCATGAAGGAACTTGTAAAGGTTGTGCCTTAGGAAAGAATACAAAGGGATCCTTTCCCATTAGTTTGACAAAACCTAAATGTGTTGAATCTGGTTCACTCGACTTATGTGGACCAATAATACTACGTACCTTCTAAAAGCGAGGGATTTCTATACTATGTCATGTTATAGATGACTTCTCTAGGAAAACACGGATCCTATTTCATAAGTGTAAGAGTCAATAGAAATCCTCAAAAGGTTCAAAGAGTTCAAAAGCACTACGGGAAAACTTCTCAGGAGAGAAAATAAAAGCGAAAGTAAGGCGGAACAATGGGAAAGAATACACCCTCGAAATTTTTAAGGAATTCTGCATGAGTGCTGGAATTAAGAGGGAGTTCACAGTGGCCTACAACCCTAAACAAAATGGGGTTGCTGAAAGGAAAAATAGAACCATTGTAGAAGCTGCCAAAGCAATGTTGCTTGACCAAAACATTGAAACCTCTTTTTGGGCAGAAGCCTCTAGGACTGTTGTCTACATCCAAAATAGATGTCCTCATTCTCATCTTGATAACAAAACTCCTGAAGAAGCCTTCACTGGCATAAAACCTGACATTAGTCACTTTAGGATTTTTGGTTGCCCCGTCTATATTCATGTGCCCAAAGAGAAGAGATTCAAACTTGAACCTTCCGGAAAGAAAGGGATATTTATGGGATATAGTGAAACCTCCAAGGCCTTCAGGATATTCATACCCGGGCAGAATCAAATTGAATTGAGCAAAGATGTTATCTTTGAAGAAGACATTGCATTCAAAAGGGCAAGAAGTTCTAGTGAGATAGAAAATTATTCCCCTAGGGTATTAGAAGTGGATCCTACTCCTAAGATTCAGAGGGAGCATCCTGAGGAAATTCCAAATGAACTTCTATCTACTTCAGATGAGAATACAAATGACAACGGCAAGAAGAGACCACTTTGGGCTAGAAAGATGATCAAAGAAGCTGAGAATCATGCAGCACCCAAAGGAACATTTAGGGAGAGTAAAAGACCCAAACGGTTCTCAAGCTACGTTGCTCTAATGAATGACATCATAAATTCAGAACCCACCAGTGTTTCAGAAGCCTTCAGACATCAAGTATGGAAGGACGCAATGACGGAAGAGTATCAGTCCATTCTAAAGAATGATGTATGGGATATAGTGCCTAGACCAAAAGAGAAATCTGTTGTCTCTTCTAAATGGCTCTTTAAAATCAAACATGCTGCTGATGGCAGTATAGAAAAACATAAGGCACGTTTTGTGGCAAGAGGTTTCTCACAAAAGGAAGGCATTGATTATGAAGAAACATTTGCACCTGCTGCCCGATACACATCTGTGAGAGCAGTGATAGTCATTGCAGCAGCTAAAGGCTGGAAGATCCACCAAATGGATGTAAAAACCGCCTTCCTAAATGGAACCATTGAAGAGGAAGTCTATCTAGAACAGCCCGAAGGTTTTGTGATACATAGACCTGACTCACATGTATGCAGACTAAAGAAAGCACTTTATGGACTTAAACAGGCTCCCAGGGCCTGGTATGAAAGAATTGACAGCTACCTCTTGGGACTAGGATTCTCCAAGAATGATGCAGACCCAAATCTTTACTTTAAGGTAATTAAAGGTGATATGTTAATAATTATTTTATATGTTGATGACCTACTGATAACAGGAGAAGATCACCTCATTGTTCAAGGAAAGAAGGATCTAACTTCAGAATTTGACATGAAAGACTTGGGCATTTTACACTACTTTCTAGGTTTGGAAGTCTGGCAGAAACCAGATGGCATCATACTAAACCAAGGAAAGTCTACTATTGATATTCTGAAGAGATTTGGAATGTTGGATTGTAGACCCATGTCTACACCTATGGAAACCAACCTTCACAAATTGAAAGAAGCAGCAGCAGAATCCAAGTGTGCAGATCCAACCCTTTACAGACAGATGATTGGATCCTTGATGTATCTAGTCAACACCAGACCTGATATTTGCTATGCAGTGAATGTTCTCAGCCAGTTCATGTGTGAGCCAAAGGAAATTCACTTAATGGCTATGAAACATATTTTGAGATATCTTCAAGGCACTATTGGATATGGTCTTCTTTACAAGAATGATCATCTAGATCTACGTAAGATGCTTTTGATTTGGGTGAGTTTGAAGTGTAGCAGATGGGAAAAGCACATCCGGTGTTCTTGCTAGGTTTAGGATCGGCTATGATCTCACGGATTTCGCGAGAAAACAATCTTCGGTTACCGCGAATAGCAATTTCGAGATACATTATGACCTCAATGGGAGGCGAAGCGGTTTGGCTTAGTAAAGCCTTATTGAAGGACTCTTTGTTGGTACTTGAATCCCTACAATTAGTCATTGTGATAATCGGTTGCATCTTCTCTGTAAAATCGTCTTTTCATGGTGAATCTAAGCACATTGAATCCCCTATCATTATGTAAGAATATGGTGGAAAGGAAAGTGATTAGGTTGGGTATATCGGTACGAAATGATCAAGTAGCGGACATTCTCACCAAGCCTCTCTCCCAGAATCAAGGTAAGAGCACTTCAAGAATAAACAGTATGGTTGAAATGTAATTTGTTATTTATGTTTGAAATACAAATTGTTTATAAATTGTACTAATATATAAAGATGTTTAATGTGTAAACTCTTTTGTCATGTGTGTGACTCCATGACCTTATGGGCCTACTCCCCCTATGTACATTATTGAAAGGTGACGATCTTTCTAATAATGAGCACTTGTATTTGACATTGTAAAGTGACGACTCTACAATGATAAACTATCATGATAGATATCATGTGACTTGATATTTGTGGACATGTCATGATAGTATCTCTTGGACACTTTGATGGATATCATGGGACTTGATATCATCTGAAGATCATTGTGATCCTTAAGAGATAATCATGATGGATATTTATATCTGTGGATATGCCATGAATTATGGTAGACATCATGTGACTTGATGTCAGTGCACATACCATAATGAAGATGTGTTATGAAGAATGTCATGTGACTTGACAACATTGAGAAAACATATCATATCTTCGATATCACGTGTGAAGGTGATATCTCCACTTATTTTGATTTGAAATATCATCCCTAGCTAAGAGGGAGTGTTGATGAATGATAGCTTAGGTCAAATATAAACGATGATTGCTATAAGCATCATCATCGTTTATATAAGATCAATTGCTCTTCATATTTAATATTTCTAAAATAAGTAAAATCGAATTTTATAATGCATGTATAAAATCGAATTTAAATAAATGATGTTCAAAATACACATTGAATAAAATTCGGAATTTATATAATATATATCCGCCATGTGTGAGGGGGTATATGTGTTAAGTATGTTTAACCGAATGATAATCGGTTGTAAAGGAAACCCGCACGCCCAAAGGGACACGTCCCTTGAGCGGACGTGTCTCCACGTGTGGAGACACGTCCTCTCAAGAGACGCATCCCTTGGGGGCGGGTCTCCTTACATACAAAAAGGAGTTCCACTCTTGATATGCAAACATTGAAATTTATTAATGTTCTGCAATTAGTACATTCAGCATTAAGAGAAGAAAACTGAAAATCGTCTTTGACTTAGAATTTCTCACACAGAATTTCAGACCTTAGTTTATTCTTAGATTACTAGGATCCTATTTGATAAAGATTTGATTACATTTACAACATCCAATTCATATACAGCCAATCACAATTACTATCATATTGATAAGTGTTTACGTGTGGTACATCTATACATGTGCATATACTTGTCGTTGGATCCTATTGACATGCATGTGCATATATATACATATACTCCACGTACATCCCGCTTGTCAATATAATAGCAATAGTACAAGAAAGATCTCAAAAGCTCAAATAGATAAACATCACCAATGCATGCAGTAGTAACTAGACTCTCAAATGCGAACTTACTAGCTAAGGATGACTTACCTATTACCCACAATTGACTCAATTCAATCATACTAAAGTGGTGTGTGTATGCTCAGATAGTTTACTTTTACCGGTTACCCGACCAAGATCTTCTCCCGAGTGATACTTCCCCTCCGCCTAGAGGAATGGAACACATACCTGCATCCATTAACACATGCACACGGCAGTCAATTGTTCATAACATATGCAGTATACATAAACATCTCCAAAGTTAGAATAATTATAATTCAATAACCTTTCATTCACATAAATGCAATATTTCGCCATGAATAACATCAACTGAGACAACATCAAATGAGATAACCATCAAATGAGATAACATTCATATTTGATAACAAGGTACAAGCATATTTTATTCATCTCAGAATTCACATTACATCCATATTTACCCTATGCAGTAAGAGTAAATGGTAACTATACAATTGGGGTGTAACACCTCAAGACATGCAAACTAGTTAACTTGCAAGTAGGATGTTCTTATATATTTCTTTCAGTTGCAGGAATGTGGTATCCCATTGAGTCTTTGTTTGTTGGAGCACCCGTACTCGGGTATTCACCTAGGTAAGGATCCTCTCTTCCTTTGGTACAACAATGATGATATGTATTTGCTTGGCAACATTCTTTGCATCTCGAAGCAAACCAGTGACATGAGCAAATTTGAGGCTAACTACTTCCCACAACTGCTTGATTTTTGCTTTAATTTCTTCTCTCTAGTCTTGCAGTTGTTGTAATTGAGTGTGCAATGCTTCCAACTATGCTCTTGTTGTCCCATCCATATCCTACATTGCAAAATATGTGGTGGACACTAGTAAGATTTGTGTCTCTATTCGATCCATATGGCTTTTGAGGGCTTAAGTGAGTGTGGGCCATTGGAGACAAATTTGATACAAGGTATTGATATCATTGGCCATGCTTTGTAGGGTATTCTTTCCTCATCCATCCTGCTCTTTGCAACTTCTACTACAATGGTGGTGCAGAGTTTTCAAGCTTGAGTATCCATTGTTGTCATGACTCCCTCGACTAGTTGCTTCAACAGTTGCCCTAGTGACTATGTTGTATCACTTCATAGTTGGGGCATTTTGTTGTGAATAGCACTTATAACATCTTCCAATTGCTCTGTGATTTCCATGTGTTGTTTTAGAATATCTTCCCTTAAAGTATGATGGATAATATCCCCAAGTTGAAATTTTTTAGGAAGTGAGATCCCTGATAAGTCCACCTATGTTCCAAACAATGGTAGTTGAAGTAACTGTGGAGTTGCAATTGGTTGGATTTGCTTTTGCTGCACCAAGAAATCTTTGATGTGTTGCATGGACGAGGTGGAAATAGAGGATGTGGAGGCCCTATCTAGTGATGGTAATTGTAATGGCACTTCTTGTCTCATTCCCTAATTTTATGAAGAGGTATCAAATTGAACTTGCCGGTTTGCTTTTTCTTTCTCTAGTAGTGCTATATACACTTGTTTAGTTGCCTCCATTGTTTCCTACAAAATTTATTGTGTGGCATGTGGATTTTGCACCATTAGTTTGTCCACCTTTTTTGACCAAAGTTCTTTGGCCTATAGTTGCTCTAGCTTTTTTTGTTGTGTTGCAGGTAGAGTTGGAGTAATCTTTTCTATGGCTTTTCACCTCAACTTTTCTTTGGCTTGTATTGCATTTTCCCTTTTTTGCTTAAGGGATGTTGCTGATTTCTCCGAAATTTTATATTATATTCTACAATGTTGCAAAGGAGGTCACCATGTATCTAATAATAGCTTCTTCAATGATGGCCTTATTTTCCCAACACACTTGTGTACACATTTCAGCCATTTTGTGGAGCATGCCTTTTCTATACAAACCACTAGTTTTGTTTTTGCCCTTTTTGCTATTTGTTCTTTTGTTTTACATTCCTTCTCTTATGATTCTATATCAAAGATCTGAATCTCTTTGCTTTTACCCTTTGCTTTTGTTTTCTTGTTTTTCTCTCCAGTGCCTTTAAGGCCTCTACCATTGGTGGTTCTTGTGGCGGAGTTGTAGGTAACTTTCTTTTTGTTTTTCCCTTTCTCCTTTTTCCTCATTTTCTTGAGATTTCCTTGCTTCAAACCTAGGGAACCCACATTCAATCTCCCTGATCTCCTAGATGTGGAAGTTCCTTCCTCTAGTGGCTAGGGTTTTGGAATTCCCCATGAAGCTAGGAGTTTCTCTTTCTATTTTTCCATATGTTCTTTGAATTTCTTTTTTTGTAGATTGTCCATATATCTCTATAATTGGTGAATCTCTCTACATTGGGGTCCTTTGGCAGCTTCAACAGTGTTGCCACATACAAATCAATCTACACATTGCTAACTTCGTATGGAAGTTGCAATATCCACAAAACCCTAGGCTCAATTGCTTCCATTAGTGTATAGTCCTTATCTACCAAGAAAATAATATCTTTGATATATTTGCTAGCCATATCATAGGATATTCGCTCTCAGTTCTACATCTGCTATTGGAGAGTTCTAAAGAACCCCCAATAGATTGCAGTGAAGGAGGTGGTGTCCTTGAAGTGCTAGATGTGATCATTGATTTGTGCAGCCACAAATTTGTTGTTTTCCCATACTTTGCTAGCAAAGGCCAACAATGAGTTCATGAAATAGAAAGTGAGGCAGATGATGAGAGTGCCATACCTAAATTGGTAGTGGGCATTTTTAGTGCACTAGATGTTTTCTAATAGTTTCTATCGCAATACCTCACAAAAGTCTATTTCCTTCCCCTCCACTACCATTTTATGGGTTTTATATGTGGATGTTGTTGTGGCCAAGTCTTCATGGTTGGTGTGGTAAATTTTGTACACAATACCCATGGTGGCATGCCACATTGCCAAACTGATGATCTTTGTCACTTCCAAGCTCCTCCCATCATATGTTGCACCAATCAATCCTATGAACTTGTCATTCTTTATGGCCTTCTTTGAGGGGGCTTCTCCTTGTGTGTTCAACCATGTGATCGTCTGTATGGCTTCCTGTCTGATGCAGTAGGGTTTATCCAAATAGATCTATTCATCATAGATCCTACTAAGAATGATTCTTATCCATTCTTCTTTCAAGAAGTTTGGGAAATCCTTCCATGTGTCTAATTTTTGCTTTCCAACCTGTTGGTATTGCGGTAGGTATTTAGTTCAGTTAGGTTGTAGCAACGTTTCCCAAAGTGCCTCAAAATTTGTATAGTTGATCTCTGTCAAGGGTGCATGGATATGCTTGCGCACATCCTCTATATATATGACATCTGTGGGCACTTATGAGAATGCCCCTTCTAGATCTACCTACATGGCTTTGTATGGGAACTTTTTATATTTGGGAGTGGTTTTTGGGATATATCTACCAATGTTGGGGCAGCCATTTTTGCAAAGGTAAATTGTAACTGGACATAGAGGTATCATGATAGGGTATTGCGAAGATGAGCTAGAGTGAGTGAAAGTGAGCAAAAGTGAGCAGTAGTTGTGTGTGAGTTTCCTTTTATCAATGTTGAGCTCACACATTTATTATTTTTAACCATTCTTAGTTTCACATGCTTTTCTAACCATTAGAGTCTCATGGCTTGTTTGGTTCTAACAGTTTACACTTTTTACGATACATAAAGTACATATAGTACAAAGGTTGTTTGTTTGAGATAAAATTTTACTTTTCATCCAATAGGTTGATGATAGTATGTTAGTTGGGGCAGTGGGCCTAGCTTGATTGGCTAAAGCATCTTGTTGTAGGCAAGAGGTCACGAGGTCTAGTCTCCCCACCGTCCCCGTGGTATCGAAGGGCGTGTCACGCTAGCGTCACCGGTCACGTGAAAAAAGTTTACCAGGCGCACTGCAGTTTATAGGGGGGCGGCTACCCGATTCCAATTCCTACAATCTAAAAAAAGATAGTATGTTAGTTTAGCTCTGTTAACATAACCGGTTAGTAACTTTCCCTCCAAATTTTTAATTCTTATAGCACCAAAGTTTAAGATTTCTTCAATGTGGTATGGTTCTAACCATCTCACTTTTAGCTTCCGTTGCTTTTTGAATTTACTATCATATAATAGCACTAGGTCACCTATGCTGTACTTTTTGTTTCTTAGGTTTCTATTGTGCCATGCTTTTTGGCACTTGCACTCTAAATCCTGATGATATACCTCAAGTAGTCTGTTTTCATCCAATTTTTCAAGATCTTCCAACATTTTCCTTAATGAGTCTCTCTCATTCAACTGGAAAATAAGTGTGGTATGAAAATTGGGAATAATAAAGTTGATAGGTAGAGTGGCATCCAATCCATATTGTAACGAATTTGACATTCACTTATAAAAAGAATTTCTATCTTTTACAACTTTTAACCAAAGTAAACGAGTAAACAACAACATAACAAAATTTTTCTTTTCTTTTTGAAATAAAGTACAACATCTAAATATGATTTCAAACTTTTCCAATTTAAATAACTTTAACTTTTCATTTGAATAACAGAGTATAAGAGTATAAGAGTATAAGAGTATAAGAATACATACATAGCTTTAAAAAGCTTTTGCACAAATAGAAGTAAGACGGTCCAGGTTCTTCCTTGCAAATCTTGGTTCTTCGGTTGTCAGGTTGTGGAGGAGAAATATCACTCGGGTGCTTTTCCGCCAACCACGGACTAATAATGCGGTCCCCCGCACATTCATTTTTCAATGAATGGCCCTCCCTTCGTCGAAGAGATTGGTTGAGTGACCGATTCCGTTAACCAACTGAGCATAGTGTCGTGTCCTACATAACTAGATTCTTGTGCCTTACAATCTCAACCTAGTATATGTGTTTTGGATCACTGTGAACTGACAATGTAATCATCTTTCTAAACAAAGAGGATGTAGGTACATTACATTACTATGGCCATAGTGTTTGATTCAGTAAACGACTGATAAGTCATCTATCACTACACTACTCAGGGCCGATTTGCCTTCGGGCTACCTTACTCTACGCGTAGGTCGTGTCCTTCAGTGGGTTTAGTTTACCCCAGACTACCTACCACAAACAGTTTACTAGAAATGAGTTTTTAAGCAAGTGTTTGCTATCCTATCTCCTGTTTCCGGAATTCTTTATCCTAGGAGAGAGCTTCCTAATGTTAACCCAATAACACAAGCTAGGATTTACACTTTATTTTAAACATCATTACGTTCCTAGAAATTATTACGTATTCTACGTATTCTCCATATATGGAGATCATACAAGTTTAAATCTTCAAATGTTTGCATAATCATTTATTGATACAAATCAACTATCATACACAAAAGACAGTCTTGAAGTGCAATGCATATTATTTCCTATCAATGCATATAACCAAACAGAATTCTTCCTTTTCCCAAGATGTCCATTTCTACTAAATCATTCTAAACCCCTTGAATTCCTTTTATTCAAATTCCAAATTCCATTTTAATCTTTTAAACTAAAATGAACATAATGAACTGTATTAAGCTAATTCCCTTAACCACATTGTTCTTCCCTATCTTTTTCCCATGCATAAGAGGAAATTCTTTTATTCATCATGCAATTTAAGAATATCAAACATGCTTGATTACTACCATAATTCATTATTTCCAATTTAACACAGTCAACAATTAACACAGTCAGCAATTAACACAGTCAGGAAATAACTTTTAAAGATTAAAACTTAAATCCAGAACCATGCCTGTCTTAAGCTCCTTTTTCCAGTAATGCCTCTTCAGAAATCTTCTCTGGTTGCTCTTAGCCAACAGTATCTTTAAGCAGAAACTTCTTCAAATCACAGTCTCAAAATAGTTTATAACTGAAACTACTCAGCACTCCATAAAACACTTTGAACAGATAATCAGCATAAATTCACAATATTTGCTTTCAAATTTGCAGTGTCAAGTTCTTTCTAAAAAACGTCAGAAATCAGAAAGCCAAGCATATTTTCGAATGAAGGTTTGTGTGGTATTTATAGGCCGCAGTAAAAACGTTTTCCCCATTTCTGGGCATGCTTATTGACAAATTTCATTATTTACTCAGTCAAAGTGCTACCTGCCATGCATCCAATCCCTTAGTCATGATTTCTAAAGGTGAATCGACTCATTTACAGCCAGCAATTCGAAGAAACTTTCAACTTGAAAGCAAAACGAATTTTACAATCACGTTTTTCTGCCAGGCGTCAGAATTCTTCATTATATTCTTGCTGCGTTTTAGGTTAAGTTTAAAATCGACCCAGCTCAGCTTTTACTTGCTATTTTCTGGTTTAAACTTTTGACATTGTCTTCTCCCATTCCCAGCTGTGCAGGAGTTCCGCCATTTTCACGGCAAGCTCTTCATTTTATCTTTATTTCATATTTCGACTTTTCCACTTTTGCTTTGTAAAAATTTTAAATGATTCATAAAAATTACTTTATGTTTTCAAAATGCGAATTCCTATCATTTCCAAAACATGCGAACTTCTATCATTTTTACAAAATGCGAATTTTATCATTTTCACAAAATGCGAATTTCTATTTTATACTTTATTTATTATTGTGTTAATTAAACATTAATATTTATTTTTATATAAACTTATTTACATATAAATAAATATTAATTTAACATTAACACATTTAATAAATAAAATATATAAATTTATTATTATTTATACATTTCTTAAGTGTTAATATTTATATATATAAATATATGTATATTAATAATCTCCTTATTAATATATATATATATATCATATATAAATATATACTTAAATCCTTCAGATAATAATAGTTGAATATCATTTATCGAGATACCAGGCTGAATGTGTACGTGTAAACATGTTTACAGGTTCTCTATGTATATACATATGTATGCGTATATACATGTCGATACATATGTACGAGCATATCCATCTGCTTACGTACATACGTGTCGATATGTCTATACATTTAGATATGTGTATACAGTGTATATATGTGTACACGTACCTATTCGTCCTGCATCACATTCATTTCATTTACGTTCATTCACAGGGATTCACAGTAAAGTCAGATTAACATTCAATCACATCATATAAAGCATAGGGAAGTAAATCTTACTCCTAAGCCTATGGATGTCTAACTTATCTGACCTGTTTCTCAATGTATTGTTCATAATGTGTGTGTATGCTCAACTGATTAACTTTACCGGTCAAACGACCAATACCCCTCTCCCAAGTGATATTCCCCCTCTGTCTTGAGGACTGATTCCCATTCCTGCATTCACAATTATAAACTCACGGCAGTCAATTGCTCACAAGATTATCAATACATATAAATTTCATAAGATATAAAAACATCACACATAAATCACATTATGTACGTTTTTCACTATGATTAACATCAAGTAAATAACACAAGAATGAGACGATCAAAAGCTCATATTGAAAACAAGGTGATTCACATCTTTATTCATTCATAGAATTGTCTTTACAAACACATAATCCTTATTCAATTCTAATAGCCTAATAGCTATACAATTCGGGATGTAACACATATACTAGTTCAAATTGGGGTAAACTTGGTTGACCTCTTATAAGTTGTTCTATATGCCCATAATATTGTTGGAATCTTTACATCTCCTTCTGTTTTGTTCCCATTGCACATTTTTGTCAATGTAGTCCCTATAATTTTGTTAAGGGCTGCACTTGTGCCATTAGCCTATGGATGATATGGAGTACTCTTGTTGTGGATAATTGTCAAACTACTTAGGAGTTCTACAATTACCTTATTGACAAAATGTTTACCTTGGTCACTTCTGATACTCAAGGGGCAACCAAATCTTGTTATTATGTTATATAAAAATTGTATGGTAGTTTTAGCTATGCATTCCTTGGTTGGCTCCACTTCTCCCATTTTGTCAGATATTCCACCCCAATGATTATAAACCTAGCTTTTGTGTGTTTTGTGGGTGGATAAATGGGCCCTATAAATTGTAGCCTATTTCTCAAAATGGTATTTGTGTAAGGACTGGCCGCAATGGCATCTCATCCCTTGTGATAGACCTACCTACTCTTTAACATATATCTCATTGTTTAGCGTACCTTTTGGCATCTATAAACAGCATTGGCCACCATAGTCCAAAAAGCTTAACCTTCTTTACAATGGCATCTCTGGAATTATGTCCTCCAAAAATTCCCTCATGTGCTTCCCTGAGTATCTCTTCTCTTTCATGTTCAAAGACCACTCTTCTTATGATGTCATCTTTCCCAATTATGCACAGTTCCCCTTCAATCGGTGTATAGGGTAATGACTTTCACAAAAGTATTTGTTTGTCCTATAGTAAGCTATTTGGTGAAAATTCTCCACTAGATAATAAGCTTGCTACATCATGAAGCTCTTTTGATACTAAAGTGACCCTAAAAAAATTTGCGTCAAGCAAATCTTCTTCATAACAGCCACCTACATAATCTCCCTTGCATTACCGAACTATTAAGTAGATATTTTAATGGTTCATGGTTTGTGTAGAATGTGGATGGTGTAGATAGTAAATAATGTTTGAATTTGTGGAGTGCATACACCATTACTAGAGCTTCTCTTTCTATAGTAGTGTAATTTTTCTCCGCTTGAGAAAATTTGCGGCTTGCAAATGCTATGGGATGGTCCTTATTCCCTTTAGGTTATGCTAGTACTATGCCAATTGCTATTCCCAAAGCATCCACATGGACATGAAATGGTGATTCCCAATCCAGAAAGATTTAGTATGGGAGCCTCCACTATCTTTTGTTTCGATGTGTCAAATGATTGTTGACAATGTTCATTACATTCAATTGTTTTATTTGATTTTTTCTTTAAGAGTTATCGGTGCAAAACCTCTTATGAACTTGCAGTGATAACCAGTATAAACTGGAAAGGTTTCGCATCTGATGCCGTCTTTAGTGGTGGACAGTTCATAATCAGTGCTACTTTCAATGGATCTACCATAAGTCCTTGCATATTATGTCCTAACGGTGTACCAAAAGGTACCACAAAGATACATTTCTTCAAATTCAGGGAGATTTGCAGACTCCTACATCTTTCCAACATTTTGCAGAGTGTTTTAACATGGCCTTTTAATAACCCATACACTATCCAAACATGCAAATATATTTCCAAGTCGTGAATAAAGTATTTAAATGCATTTATCATGATGCGGCTAAAAACTATTGGTGCATTTTTCAGTCCAAAGGGCATAATTGTGTACATAAAAGAGCCCCATTCAGTTGCAAAGGTTATTTTTGGTTGATCTTCTTCCTAAATTGTGACTTGATGGTATCCAGAGAAGCCATTAGTGGAGTATACCTATCTTCCTATCTTCCGACAACTAATTCTAGAATTTCTTCTAGAAAGGTGTGGGGAATGGATCATGTATGCATGCTTTATTCAATTCTCAAAAATCTACACAAATTCTTATGTCTCTCGTCTTCTTATGGACCACCATTGGACTTATCCATTTTGCATCCTCTACTAGTTTTATGATTCATGTGGCCAACATTTTATTAAGCTCTATCTCGACTTTCTTCTACATGTTGGGGTTTAGTCTATAGGGTCTCTTTTTACATGGTTTTGCATCTCGAGTTGTATCTTCATTATTCCTACCTCCTCCTTAATCCCTTTTAGATTTATAAAAATGTGAGGAAACAAGTCTTCATACTCTGACAATATCTCCATGACTTACATCACTACTCTTTCCTCCCAATAGTCTCCTATTTTTGCTAGTTTAGGGTTTCTTTCAAAGGTTATATTTTCTCCCCATAGTTTCAATGGTTGATTGTAATATTTATCTTTGTATTCAACGTGTGATGTTATAACCCTTTCTCCCTATTTAATTTCTATATCTAAGTGTGGTTTTTCCTCATTGTCATTTTGGTATGTAATGTAGCACCTCCTTCTGAAATATTGTTCCTATTTCTCCATCCATTCTATCAATTTCCATATTCCTTCGGTCTTTGGTGGCACTAGTATTTGTTGTTGGGTATATATTGGATCTTCCTTTGTGGGCATGAATATAATTTCTTTTATATTTTGGAGGGCATTGTAGATATCCATATTCAAGTTATAAAAAGAAAATGTATGTAGAAAATCCTACTGAAGTTCTTGCCAATTTTTAGTTTTTGCCCTTTTTTCTTGGTTTATGTACTAAGTTTGTATTACCAATGTAAGGGTCCAATACAACATAAGCCATTTTCTGTTCTATGGTGCCTTTATTAGTGTGGTGCGGGTTACACTAGGGCTCATCATGTTCTCTGTCTCCTTGGAGTCTAAAGAGTAATGAGGGACAGTCATATGTTTCGTGGTCATCCCACTCTCCACAAATACCGCAATAGACTGATTCTTTATTGGGGCTGTTTTTTAATCTACTCTTAATGCAGCAGCTCTTTTGTCACCTTTTAGTGCCAGACATCCGTTTCTTATTTGTCCCTCTTGAGAATTTAAGTACACAGATATTTGATCTCTGTTTTTGCAGACTAATCTCTTGTTTGGCAAGTATTTCTTGTTTGATTTTTAATTGTTCTAACTCTAACTTTGGTCTTTCTATTTCTTTATTTTCATTGGCTTTTTCCTTCCTTCTCCATGTTTGAGCTTCCATGTGGCAGGCTAATGTTGCTGCTTTTGAATATGTACCAAATATTCTTCCATCTAAGGATGGTCTAATTTCAAGTGTCAGTCCTAAAATGAACCATTTTATGTGTTGTTTCTCCATTAGGGGTTCTTCCAGCTTCTTAGATACTTCCTTAAACCTCTGGTCATAGTTCTTTATGGATTCTCCTTCCTCCTGTACCAACTACATCATTTTACTCACACTTTTTGTTGGGATTTCTAGGGATTCAAAATTTGATAGAAACTCTGCCTTGTTTTGTTAGGTTCTATCCTTAACTATGTTGAGTTGTTAGGATTGATTGTTTCTTCCTTGGGAGACCTTTTGATATTTTGATTGCTTGATTTCTTGATGGGTGATGATTGCTTATTGAACGTCAATGAATTGATTCATCCCTCATATTCATTTCTTGGAGGAGTCACCCTTCTTCATGGCTGCCCTTGATAGCAATACTTTACTTCCAAGTTGATTGTTAGACTCATTTCTTGTTGATGGTTTCTTTACAGGGAGGTGATTCCCCTTTTTATATCTTATTGTTGAGAAAGTAAAAGTCTTTCACATTGAAGGGTCACAGCTTTTCACATTTGGAGTTACATTCTTTTCACACATCTTCACTACCTTTAAGAACTTAATTTACGTTTCTTGCAGAATTCTTTAATGTTCTATTCTCAATTGGATTCTTCAAATGGCGGTATGGATTAAATGCTCTCCCTTTTATATCACAAGTTTGAGGGAGTCACACCTCTTCACTTCAAATAGTTACAACTCTTAATTATTGCATTTGGATACTAATAACAATTCAATTTTATATAAGCTAGTTTGTCAGTGCTTCTCACTCAAGGAGCATTTTGACAGAAACATTTTTAGCATTTTTATAACTTTTAAGCATAAAGTAATCCTAAACACACATGGAGTAATCTTTGTTGAAGACATATCAGGCATGAAGCAAACACATGGATATACTCAAGACGCATAAATACACTTGAGATATGAGGCACGCACATAAATACACGTAAGTCATGAAGTATTGGCCTGAATACACGTGGGTCACAAAGTATACCCATAAGTCACAAAGTATACACATGAATGCACATAAGTCGCAAGGTATACACATGAATACAAGTAAGTCACGGAGTATACGCATGAATACACGTAAGTCACAAGGTATGAATACACAAGTCATAAAGTACACGTACGTTGCAATGTATACACTTGAATACACGTAAGTCACAAGGTATGAATACACATGAATCATAAAGTATACGACGATATGTACATTGCAAAGTATACATTTGTATACACCTGAGGCACAAAGTATACATCAATACATGTAAACCGCAAAGTATTTGTAAGTCACCAAGTATACACATGAGTACACATAATACACAAAGTATACACAGGAAGCATGAAGCATACATGTGAATACACGTAATACAAGAAATTATACACATAAATACACTTAAGTAGCATGAATACACGTATACACATGAGTACACGCAAGTCACAAGGTATGGAATTTGCATAGTATACACTTGTAGTCACAAAGTATACACAGTCACATGAATACATGTAGATCACAAAGTATACACATGGAAGGCACACACATCTCCCATACTCTCCTATGATTGAACCATCCAAGGATGTTAAAATGCTTTGTGATTGAATTAATGATTGACCATGAGTTTATTAATATCTAGTTATGGTAATCTGCTAATTAGTATTATTGTGGAAAATGATTATAATCTACTAATCAGTTTGATTATGGTAAATGGTTCTAACCTGTGTGCAAGGCTTCAATCAAGGCCTCAATCAGGTGGAAGATATTCTCTAACCCCTTTGTTTATTCAAATTAAGGAATTAGGGCATTCCCAATTAGGGGACATTATAGTGGTATCAGAGCATGTTCCTGCCAGCCTGTGGGACATCCCCACTTTAACCGCCATTCAATTAGAATTAACTATTCAACCTTCTTAAGTAAGCCAATAATGCACTTGATGGGGTGCCAAGGACCCTTCTACCCTAGGCCCAAGAGTGGATATACCATCCCTCTTGGCCTCATGTGGCCCATGCCATCCATATAAGGTGATCTATCTAGGAGGTGTCTTTTCCGTAATCCCCTCATCTCACCAACCATTTCCCTCTCTCTAGGATTTGACCTCTTGTGCTGATTCCTCATGATGGAGGGGTGAGATTACAATGGGCGCCCTGAAAATGCCATCTCTCCTAAGCCCAAAGGCAGTACCCTCTGTACCCCCTTGGCCTCATGGGGCTCATCTAGTCCCCACCTTGAGGTGTCGTACATAGGATAGTGCCCCATCACCATTCCCCTATTGTAATCTCAGTACTTTCTATCATGGCTAAAACATTCAAGGCATATGACAACAAATACTAATCATATTTACTGGTATAAGGAAGCAGTTATAACAGGAATGTATCATTAACATCTTGAATATCTAAATTAATAATCACAATCACTTATATTAAACTATGCTACACCATATAACTGTAAAATAGATCTCATACCACCGATTCAGGAAATCAGACTTTGGTGCACATGCAGATTTATCATTTATTTCCAATTTAGGAGGGGCAGTCCTCTATTTTCTTTTATTTAATTTTTCCTGTAGGTGCTCGCTAGTCTGTATATTCTCTCCTTCGATTGATGTATTCTTAATATTCAGAAAATGTTGTTAGTGTAAATCAAACACATAAAAATCTATTATTCATATAACAACTTATAAGGCTCAATAATTGTTGCAAGCATCATTATTGCATGATCGAATATAATTCATATAAACATATATATATACCTATAACTATTATTAATTAATCTAATTACCTTTGCATATACATATATATATATATAATTCTATTCAACTTACTTCCCTTATTGATTTATCATTTGACTTCATTTATCTCTTCTTAAGCCAACTTCTTCCCGCATATTTCTTCTTCCAAATCTGAGTATATCATATTAATGTATCTGCTGCTATGCTCAGGAAATGCTGTCCCTTTTCTGAGCACAGATTATTATCTATTTCAAATGCTATATCCTTAATTTCCTCCTCCCCTCTCATCATTTCACAACCTTTATTTATTCCTTCCTCAAGAGTGATGACTTCCTGAATGGCTGTGCCTTTTTGTAAAAGGAAACAACTCTTCTGTGACATCCTTTATGTGGGAGCGCTAAAAACTAGGAAGTCGGACTTAAACAATATTCATTTGCATTGTTAATATCCTTTAGGGAGTCAGCTGTAATAAAGATGGATCTAACCTTCAAGTTATTGTGGCTTATGAACCCCTGCCTCTGTAAAATATAGTTTCTGACGATTTAATTGTTATCTCATGCTAATCAAATCGCTGCTTCTTCCATCGCTGCTCTTCATAACATAAACTCCATTGCTATATGATGACAATCGCTGCTTATTCCCTTTCCTTACTACCATCGATCACCCATATTTATATGTAATTTAGGGCTTATTAATGCATGGTCGGCCAACATATAATAATAAGTGATATTTTTAATTTTTATTTATGTTGCTAAGGAAAATAGGTTGGCCTAATTATCTATTAATTAAGGGCTGCAAACCCTAATTTGGCGGGGGCATGACATCTTCTCTGCCTTCTCCATTCTTTTGCATTGTCTTTCTTGACATTCTTGTGTATAACTCTGTTGTCAATTGGATTTCCTCTCTAACCTCTCTTAATCTTTCGTTATCTCCTTTGGCCATGGGTGTTTAGTAATTTTGTTACATCCCCTAAGACTCGATATGTTTATGATAAAGGAACCATGGACGTTAATGTGGTTGCACATAACTGTCTTTCATGTGAACATGGAAGAAAGGATTAAACAATTGTTTTATTTGTGGCAACTGTAAATGTGAATATGAATGATTATTTTAATATGTGAATGTACTTGTTGATAATGATAATGATATATATGTAAATATTGAATTTTTACGTCAAGAATGGTCTAACCCTAGCTTCTTTGGTCAAGTGGTTGCAGGATCGACAACACTTGAAGGGAAAGGGGGACTATCATCAAGGAAAGGACGTAGTTGACAAGGATCTATTTGTCATCGATCTCTGGGTCAATGTATGACAATTGCAACAATATAAACCTAGCCTTGGCTAGATAATATAAATATTGATTATATAAGTTGAAATTAAATATATAGATATTTATCAAGGGAATTTCAAATATACATTAATAAAGTGCTTATATAAATAAATAAAAGAAAATTGTTTAACAAATCTCTCATAACGTTTCATTCAAATTTTGAAATGTGCGGCCAAATGTCGTCGGTCTTTGGAGGCAGAGCTCTCCGCCACTCCATCTTGTAACACCTGGAATGCAAGAAGTCTTGGTGGAATTCCAGAATGGAATTCGGATGGGCAGGCTCTTAAAACAATGGCCTCTCTATCGAGAGTTCATTCTTCTATATACATTCGTCTTCATTCATTTCCTCAAGCTTTCCTTTTGGGGGGAACGAACTCTACTCTGTTTCATCGAAGCTTGCTGGCAATTTACCGCCATAGCTAGGGTTCCAATACTCATCTATCACAGACATAATTCCTATGGAGTTCAATCTTCATCTTTTTCGTAATAGAAGCTTTCCAAACCGTCTTCAACAAACCACTTTTGGTTTAGTGTGGGATTTCAATTTGATTCTGGCTGAGGTGGATTCGAGTGACAATTGTAAGTATCATTGATCAAGTTGTAGGAGTTTTTGAGAGGCCAGCTAGTAGCGAAGGAATCCTCTTCATTAGCCAAGTTCCCGACACATAACCAAGCACGTAAGAACTTTCCAATTTGATATTCTATTGGAATCTGTTCAATATCAATATCATGAGCTTTATTAAAAATTTCTTACAGTTAAAAGATAAGTACATCCATTCTCAGAATGAGTCGGATAAGGGGAAAAATATTTATGTGATCATGTTACGGTATAGGCTAATTTCATCATCGAATTTGGCAGTATTTATCTTCATCTCCTATAGAAAGTAGAGTTCAGATGTCGCGTATTGAATCTCTTATTTGCTCTGTATCTAAGTTAAGTCTCTGTCTAGGTGCCCTGCATCCATTACCACTATTATAATGCCGACTATTTCAATAATTGGAATCTTCACTATCGATGTAACCTTAGGGTTTTTCTGGGATAACTAATCTTTGATATTGTTCATCTAAAATGTGAAGCCATACCTCCAACCAGAATCTCCAAGCCTTGGAAACAAATATAAATTGTAATTACTCTGCAGCGAACTGGAACTCACTTAATCTCTAACATTGTTACAGAAGCATTAAATTGGATTGGAACTTCCTCCTTATTTTTGAACTTATCCGATAAGTGCTCTTTTTCCAATCTGTCAGCATCTTGTATTGCAATACTGGTCACCTAAATCTGTGAATAACCCAGTCTTCTTGGATATCTCGTATGTTAATGCTCTCTGCCTTATTTCAAATCTATACCACTCTTAGTAGTCTGATCTGGAAAAAGTATACCTTTTACTTACCGTGATCTTTGAGCTGTCATTGAAATTAAATGAGTTTGGAAGAGCACTTAAACAAATCAGTATGCTCACTTCCTCTCTCTTCATTAAGACATCAACTAATCTACTTAAGGAAAAGATCAAATTCAAAATACAAAACAATAATCCTAGGGTTGAGAACCGGATAGAAGAATAATCAAACCATGCCATACAAATAAGAAACTTGATCTGAGAGTTGTCATGTCGAGCAAGGGTGAGTGCTGACGGTACAGTAGTGCCAAAGATATCGGCACAGTGGTGCCAGTAATTTTAAAAATCCTTGGCCAAGGTAGATGCCAGTTAGGCAATGTCAACTTCCATGTTCCAGATATACTTTGGGCAGAATGATCCTTCTAGTTAGGAGGAACCTACAGAGGAGGGATCGACCAACAGTATAGGAATCATGGACACCAGGCTTAGAGACATAATGACAAAACGATCCTTGTTGATTGCCCTCGAGAAGGGTCGGGTTTTCTTCAGTTGGAGAAACACAGGAGACCAGTTGGTCTTGGTTGGGCGGTAAAGCCCCTGATGATAATCCTTTTTCCCTCATTGATAAAGAATTCAAGAGTTTCAGCTTGAAGATGATGTCAAATAACAAAATCTCCCGTACTTATATCTAGGTATTTGCTTTGTCAATTTTAAGTTATTTACAATTAAGCAATATGTAATTTCATTTATGAAAATGTTCGTTGATGAATCAGAATCGTGGTTAGACAGTTATTTTTCATTCAGTTGAAATGTTGAATGCTTGAAGGTAGTTTTGGAATATTAAAGTAATTTTGTGTTTAAAAAGAAAACCCTAGAATGACAATTATTTCATTATGATTCATTGGGAAACAATTAAAATTTTCATTTCAGCTAAAATTTGTAAACTCAGAAGTTAGTTGTTTATTTTGATTAAATTGGAAACCCTAGTTCGTTATCAGACAATGAAAGATGTGAGTTAGTTAATGATGCCCTAGCGGTTAATCTCTTTTCAATTTGCTATCTTTATTTTGGAAACCCTAGATTGTTAGTTATTTAGTTGCCTTTCAGCTGAAGTTGGCAAAATAACTGTTTTTTGCTTTAACTGTAAGATGTTGGACGTTACATATGGTATCAGAGCTACCAGGTTCAACACTGAACCTCGGGGCTCATCATGCAACTCAGAAAATTGAAACCAGCATTGGGAACCTTGTAAACCTTTTGCATTGAATCTATCACAGGAAGTGGTAGTTATTTTGTATTAAAAATCTATCACCGAAAGTGATAGTTATTTTTGTAAACATCTTTACATTCGATCTATCATAGGAAGTGATAGTTATTGTAAACAATTATGTAATTGAGTCTATCACAGGAAGTGATAGCCAATCCCGTAAACAAATCTTGAATTGAGCCTATCACAGGGAGTGATAGCCTTTTTGTAACCATTTGGTATTGAATCTGTTATAGGAAGTGATAATAATTATCGTAAACAATTTTGCTTGTAGTCGTTAAATGCTCTTAGAAGTAATTTGAGTTATTAAGTAATTATGAAACCATTCTATCTAAGTTAAGGCAAGGTATGCCTAGGGTACCGAAATTTTTATCAAAACCTAAATAATAGTTTATTTTGAAATTGTGGACTTAAGGATGGGAAGATCCAGAAGCAATCAAATAGGTGCAAGGGCATCTGAGTGTTGAAATCCTTGAAATTATATCACCAACACATAGATAAGATTGGTTCTAGCTTAACTTCTAGATGGCTAGGAAGGAGCCAAGTGGAATTAAAGGATCACAAAGGCAAGCGGTGATACATTGGCATGGGATGCTGAGAAAAATGGTAAAGGACACGAAAGTACTTTTGTTCACCGAGATTCGTGAGGATATCAGTTGCCATATGCAAAATAATTACACATAAGTAAAGGTGAAAATGAGAATCTTTAAAAACCTTTTGAAGCCTTTTAGAAAAGATATTAATATGTGAAAGAGGACTAATTAAAGGGGATTAGATCAGGCCCTATTTAGATAAAAAGATCCGGATTAGAATCATTCTCTAAAAATTTGTTAAGAATCTGCTTGGAAAATGCAGGATAAATCATAACAGTTGTACGGAGAAGACATCAGTTATTCTTATGGCACTTCGGTGAAATGGTTGTGAACTCTGAATTTTGCTGTTTGGAGGAGTTAGAAAGCTTAGTTGCAACAATGAATGTAACCATCGTCGAGGTATTCAGCTAAAGTGGTTTGAGTTTTGAGTATGTAACTTATTAAATGAAATAAGGAATAGAATTTGTAAAGTGGAATGAAAGAAAGAAGTTTATGATCCAAATATAAATTTTGTGTTTGTCGCTACGGCACAATCTTAAAATATCATCTTATCCATGAACAATGAATACTTAGGAAATAGGAGTGAATGTGATATAACCTTTTTCAAGTACACATTTTTGAGCATAATGAAAGACTCACGGGACTTATTTGTTTGAAGCGCTCGTAACGCAATCCCTAACCCATTGTAAGTTTTTGGAAAGTCTGAATACAATACAGTAATCTACCCTCTTGTTAGTGATTCAGACAAGTCACGTAGTGCATAAGGAGTGTTTCCCTAGATTATGGCATCTCTTTGGATTTTGGTAAAATTCCTTTTTAATACTAGCAAGGAATGTCGTTGTTTTATTTCTTAATTTGAAATGGTTTAACCATCAAATTTTAAAGATTGCTTATTTTATGACCAATTGGTCAAAAATTTGACTAAGAGTCGAGAATAAGCTCATTCTTTTGGTTATTGCTGAAATCAAAGCTGTTTATATTTTGTTATAGAGCTAAGTATTGTGGGGGTTACCCTAGAATATTTTTGGTTGTCCATCATGTTTGATGTAATGATCATCTCTATCAAGTCCGGGATAAGCCTCTGATGGATTGTGTAAGGGAATAATTGTAGGGAAATATATTTGGTATGTCCTTAACCTTTCAAAAGAAAGAAACCTTGTGTTATGATATGTGGGCTGACAGGAAGTCTAGTAAGCCCAGGTGATTAGTCTCTCCAAGTCAAGCAGGGTGGTGAACTTTATACTCCAGACACTTAGCTAACCAGAGTTGTCGTACTTAGAAGGAGGGTATCCCTAGTAGTACAACGGAGTCGGTTAAGTGGGGGTGCACACCAGAGCTTAGATGGCAATTGTGGGGGATTCCCTCTTATCAATGGCATGCCGAGTCTTGGAGGACAATTGAATTAGAAAAGAAATTTTGATCCTTTCTCTTGTATTTACTTATTAGCTTATTTAAATGATGCATGAGATAAATGAAATTGGTACCTAATGAATAACCTTTTCAGCTAGAAAAGTGAAGGTTGTTAACCCTTAGTGAAATTCTCTTGGTGAACCAATATTAAAAAAAAAAAATTGATTGCTTTACATAGGAAGAGTACCCAACTTATGGTGTTTGTTATAACTTCTTTAATAAACTTGTTATCAAGATGATCCCATTGAAAACATTGGATAGAAGAAGATGCTGAATTCCTGTAAGTTGGGTAAGCTAGAAGACAAGATTAGCATTAGTCTAGAAATGTTGTCAGAAATGGATAAGCAAATCGAACCGATCAGGAAGGATTGGTGGAAGCTAACAATAGATAGAAAAGCTAAGTAAATATCTATTGTACTTAACACAATTCTCAGTTAGAGAAGAAAAGATTCATAGGGTAAGGAAGGTATACCCAACCAGATTTCAGAACTAGGCATAGTCATCACGAATTCACAGAGTTGCCATTTGATCTCTTCAATGCCCAGTTGCGGTTATGAATTTAATGAACAGTATACTCCGAGATTTCTTGGACAAGTTTGAGTTGGTCTACCTTGATGACATTCATTCCAAGAATGAGGAAAAACATCTTCAACATCTTCGAATAGTCTTTCAACGTTTAAAGGGACACCAGCTTTATGGTAATTTATCTAAATGCATTTTCTTCCAAAAGGAGGTACAGTAATCAGGTCATAACATATCAGCTAAGGGAATAGCAGTAGGTCTTGCAAAGATAAAAACTATAGAGGAATGGTCGGTACCTACGATCGTGCACGAGGTTAGGAGCTTCCAGGGTCTAACAAGGTATTATCGAAGGTATGTGAAAAACTTTTCTAGAATTACTCACCCCATCACCTCCCATTAGAACAAGGGAAAGAGATTTGAATGGACTACAAAGTGTTTGGAAGTTTCGATACATTGAAGGAGAAATTAACCACGGCACCCATTTGGGTGGTACCAGACTCTAATGGTCATTTTGTAGTAATCACAGATGCATCTGGTGATGGATTGGATGGAGTTAATATCTTATTATGATTTGAAATTAGTTATATAAAGGCAAGGAAAATAGGGTTGCCAACGCATTGAGCCGATGGAGGCATATAACTTCTATGATGACAATCAACACAAAATTTAGGGCTCAGGTGTTGCAGAAAATGAATGAAGCAAAATTTTACCGTCAAGTGCGAAAAGCTCTTCAAGCAATCCACAAGACCCTAAGTATGAAGGATAACAGATTGTGACAGATGGATTATTAAGGAATAAGGATAGAATGTACATACTCAACTCTCTAGAGTTAAGGAAGACAATATGGCAAGAGACCCACGTAGCGCCCTATTCAAGACACCCTGGGGTAATGAAAATGTTGGCAGATGTCAAACCCCTATATTTCTAGAGAGAAAAGATAAAGGATGCAGCCAGATTCGTTGCGGGTTGTTTAGAATGTCAGAAGGTTAAGGTATAGCACCAACATCTAGCAGGGTTAGTGTACCCGAATGGAAATGGCAAGCAATTAGTATAGATTTTATTCAGGGATTACCGATGATCAGGTACAGGCACAACGCAATACTGGTAGTGGTGGATAGACTCACCAAGACAACACATTTTATACTGGGAAATTTGACGGATGGAGCTTTTGTAATTGCTCGGAAATTTGTACAGGAAAATTTTCGTTTACACAGAGCTTTGGAGAAGATTATCTCCGATGGGGATCCTAGAATGACATCCAGATTTTGGAGAACCCTATTCTCTGCTTTGGGAACTCAATTGAAAATCACAGCTTATCATCCCGAAACCGACGAACAAACGGAAAGGGTGAATCGGATTCTAGAAGATCTACTTAGAATGAACTGCATGGATCGGGAATATAAATGGGAGGAATAATTACCAATAAGTAGAGTACGCCTACAATAACTCCTATTAGTCAACTATCAAGATGGCACCATTTGAAGCCTTATACGGTAGAAAGTATAGAACACCCACCAGTTGGGTCAGAACAGAGGACAGGATCGTCCTCAGACCCGAAATACTCTTGGAAATGGAAGAACAGATTAAGTCAATCACATAGTGGTTAAAAGAAACCAATGATCGGTAGAAGAGCCGCACGAATGCAAAAAGAACTCCCAAGTAGTTTGCAGTTGGGAATAAAGTTCTCTTACGAGTAAAACATCAGAAAAGCTCAATCAAATTCGAAAAGGCCTCGAAGCTAGCTCTGAGATATGTGGGACCGTTTGAAGTCCTAGAAGTTATTAACCCAGTAGCTTACAGAATTGCTCTACCATCAGCCTCGCCAGATACATAATGTATTTCATGTATCCTATCCTAAGAAATATCATGTAGGTTATGATCACCAGATTGACTGGAATTCCTTGTAGGTGCGGGATCCAAGGGTGATCACAGTCAAGCCACTTAGAGTGCTCGAGGTGCGCAAGATGCGCCTACGTTACTGTGAGGTTATGCAATGCAAGGTCCAGTGGGACCAGTACTCAGAAGAAAATGCCACTTGGGTAGATTATGAAGAAATCCTTCAGAAATTTCCTTATCTTTGATGAATAATTGCGAACATTATATTTATGTTTATGTTTAAAATTTGGAATAAACAATCATCGAGGATGATGATTCTTAAGGGGAGGAGTACATCCCCTAAGACTCGATATGTTTATGATAAAGGAACCATGGACGTTAATGTGGTTGCAAATAACTGTCTTTCATGTGAACATGGAAGAAAGGATTAAACAATTGTTTTATTTGTGGCAACTGTAAATGTGAATATGAATGATTATTTTAATATGTGAATGTACTTGTTGATAATGATAATGATATATATGTAAATGTATAAGAGTGAATTTCCACCCCATGTGCAAATCCCCTTTTTGCCTTTATCCACCTTAGAAAACCAAGTTCAGAGGCGTAATTCCACCTAAGCCTGCTACTTGCATCACACTTGCACCTGTTTTGAGCGTCAGTGGAGGCATTTTTGTCGAGGACGCCTGCGCGGCGCACAAACGTCCGCGCGGCGCGCTTACATCCCTGACAGAAACGCGTGTTTGGAGCCTGCAGAGGCGTTACACTTCCCATTGGGGGTCGATTTGTAACACTCTCCTCGGCCGACCGACCCGAATATGGCCGTTTTCTTCATCTCCCCCTTCAAATTCACTCCTTCCATATGCATTTCATCTTCTACCATCTTCTACACATCCCTTCACATCTTCTAAGAACTTCTTCATTTCATCCACAAGCTTCACCATCTCTCCACAAGCTCTGAATAGCTTCTTCACCATCTCTTCAATCTCCAAACACTTTACACTTCACAACAGCATCATCAACATTGCACCACTTCAGTAGAGCAAGTGTGGAACAAACACCATTGCAGCAGAGGCTTAAGTTCCTCTCATTTTCTCCCCCATTAGCCTTGAGTGCTCTTGGTGGAGGTGGTAAGCTTTCACTCGTCTCCTCTATTACTTGGTTGAGTAGTATAACACTGTTTTGTAGTGCTTTAAGTGCTCTTTACTTCATTTCCACTTTTCTCTCTATCTATTTGGCTGTCCGTGGAGGTGGGAACACCAAAACGGGGTCTAACTAAGGCAGGCCCCTATACAGCCCCAACAATTTCTCTCCCCCTCTTGTGTGCAAGTATTGAAGACATTCACGAGTTGGAAGCTTCATCACTCGCATGGTTATAAGTACTTCCTTTCTTCTCCTTATCTTTGTCATCTCTACTTTTTTATTTCAGTTCTATCACTCTCTGTTATTTCCCTATATTTTGTAAGTTCTTAGCAATCAGATAGAAGCATTCAATTTGCCATTTTCTGAGACATTCTCGTTCTCTGGTCTACACAAGACGCCAGCGCGCCTCTAGGACGCCAGTGCACCGCGTTGTCATCCGTTTTCTGCGCTAATGTCCTTTGGCCAAGAGCTTGTCAATTTGTCCAGAGAGTCTCTGTGACCTACTCTTTCGGATTCTAAAACTCTCGTCGTTGTTCCATTGAGGTAATTTAGGGCAGTTCGCCCCGTGAGGCTCTCTGAATGAAGAGAACTCGTGAGTAGCAAATCCCCCTATACTACATTTTGGTGAACCCAACGTGAAGAGAAAATCTTCTGAAAAACTAGGAATTTATTTACCCCTACTTGGTGGGGTCATAACTTTTGACTCAGTGCTCGGAATTCAAAACCGTTTGCACCGTTGGAAAGGTCTCCTAGAGAACTTGTTTAGTCCCTAAAATACTAATGCCTTCAGCAATCGAATTTTAAGGACCAATGCAAGTTCCGACCTCAAATTTTGTTCAAAATGTTAATGATGTTCCATTTAATGCATGTGATAGTGACTTGGCTTTACCCATGTCACTCGGTGTCTTTGATCCTTCTCACGAAATTCCTCTTGCCTCAGAGGGTATTTTGTCACAAGAAGATGAAATCATTGATACTTTCCCTAATATTACTCTGCCTTCTCTTCATTCTGATGCACTCTCTTCCAAAGACGCTGCATTAGCAAATGATGAACCCCCTTCCACATCTGATTCTCCCTGGATCGATGTTGAGAATGTTCCTTCAAATAACTATTCCACATTTGATCCTGTTTGGATTGGTGTTGAGAATATGTATTCAAATAATTGTTCTACTAGCTGTGAGGATTCAGTAAATGTAATCTATGTCTCTGCTGCCCCTCAAAAGCCTAAGAGACTGGTTATTTAAATGACTCCAACTAGTCCTTCTTCTAAAAGGATTTGTTCTATTGATGGTGTTCCATTTGACGGTGGTTCTCCTAATCTTTCTAAGGCTCCTTCTTATAGAGCGGTAGCCCATACTTATGAGAATAGAACGAATGACCAATCTAGTCTTCCTTTAGCTCCTAAAACTATGACTAAAGCACCTAGTGATTACGATCTTGTCAGGCAACCTCAGGTTACTCCAGATAAGATCTCACTGTGGGATTTGCTTCAATCTACTCCTACCTCTCCTCAAAGGAATGCATGTCTTGGTGATGATTGGGGTTCCTTAGACTTTACAGCTTCCTTTATCCAGGAATATAAAGTCAACCCGATCCGCTTAGACCTTCTAATAACATCATCCGCACCCGCTATCGAAGATGCTTACTCTTCTGTACCGCGGGGTAAAGTAAATGTAAATTGTAACATTCTTGGTGTTGATCCTCCTTTTGAGGAAGACGATCACACTTATGTTAAGGAAGTTGATGTTGACAATCCTGTTAGAGAAGATGATGGCGGTCCCATAGAGGAGTGTGATTCCCATTGTAGGGACAATGCTCTTTATGAAGATCTTCCTCCTTTTCAAGACTTGCAAGCACGTTACGGCCCCGGCTTTAAGCTTGTCTCTAAATATGGCTATGAGTGTAAAGGTTGTGGGCGTAACGAACAAGGCATTCAAGTTCCTATAGAATTCACACCCCGTAAGCGTACTTTGGGACTTGGTTGCTTGAAGGAACGATCTAAACGGAAGCCATGGTTGCGTACTTTGGGACTCGGTTGTTCGAAGGAACGATCTAAACGAAAGCCATGGTTGAGTGACATGAATTCTTCTCAACCTCGTCCTGTTGAGAAGATTCTTCCCCCATTGTCTTCTATCTTCATGCCTTTTTCTTCTTGTGAGCAGTTAAACTTTTCTCTACAAGAGAAAGGTTTGCTTCCTGCTCCTCATTATTTATCTGAGCAAGAGCATATCTTGTTGAGGCTCCTAAAAGCCCACTTGATTACTCTTCCTTCTCCTACACGCAATAAACTTCATAAACATGATAAAGGAGAACATCCTTTCTGTGCATACCATCGAGTGCTTGGTCATTCCACTAGTGAATGTAAGGCCTTGAAAGATAAAATACAACTACTTCTTGATTCAGGTGCCATCAAACTCCCGTTTGATTGATGCACCTTCCTCTTCTTAACATGACAAATGATATCGAGGTTTACCTCTATCCTGTTCTAAGAACCTTGTATGGTTTTACTCCCCTGTATGTTGGGGGCAGTGGTAACTTGTTTTGGAGATGTGTGTCCTTCTTAAGGATCCCCTCTCTATATATATCTTTCAAATGAAGTGTCCTTTGAGTGGACCCCCCTCTTTCTTTTGAAGGGTTCCTGAGGGACCTCTTTGAAAGCTTTTCTCTCGAATGAATTCATTGGCGTCTAGCTTGGGGGCAGCCCAACTAGACCTATTTCACAACTTTGCGTCTAGCTTGGGGGCAGCCTAACTAGACCTCGCTTTTCAAATAGCTCGTCCCTTCAGTGGACCCCTTTTCCTTTTGAAGGGTTCCTGAAGGACCCCTTTGAAAGCCTTTCAACCTGATGATGGTCTGCGTGACTGCTGCTTACTTGCTCTACAGGACCGAGAACCTGTAAAGCTCCTTTACATATTTACTTGGTGATACGGGTTCTCCTCCTCGAGTGGGGTTTTCTTTTATCACCTCTTTTGTGGTGCGGGTTCTACTCCTAAGCGGGTTTTGCTTTCACCACGCGCTTTTTGGTGATACAGGTTTTCCTCCTCGAGCAGGGTTTGCTTTTATCACCTCTTTTGTAGTGCGGGTTCTACTCCTAAGTGGGTTTTGCTTTCACCACACGCTTTTTGGTGATATGGGTTCTCCTCCTCGAGCGGGGTTTGCTTTTATCACCTCTTTTGTGGTGCGGGTTCTACTCCTGAGCGGGTTTTGCTTTCACCACACGTTTTTACATTTCTAACCCTACTCTTTCTTGATCTACTTTACCGAGCACTCATCAGTGTTTGTGCTCACTAAAGTAGGGGCAAAATGTATAAGAGCGAATTTGCACCCCATGTGCAAATCCCCTTTTTTCCTTTATCCATCTTAGAAAACCAAGTTTAGAGGCTTAATTCCACCTAAGCCCGCTGCTTGCATCACACTTGGCACCTATTTTTAGCGTCGCTGGAGGCGTTTCTATCGGGGACGCCAGCGTGGCGCGCAAACATCCGCATGGCGCGCTTACGTCCCTAACAGATTCCTACGTCTGGAGCTTGTAGAGATGTTACATTTCCCATTGGGAGTCGATTTGTAACGCCCTCCTCGGCCAACCGACCCGAATATGGTTGTTTTCTTCATCTCCCCCTTCAAATTCACTCCTTCCATATGCATTTCATCTTCTACCATCTTCTACACATCCCTTCACATCTTCTAAGAACTTCTTCATTTCATCCACAAGCTCTGAGTAGCTTCTTCACCATCTCTTCAATCTCCAAGCACTTTACACTTCACAACAGCAACATCAACACTCCACCACTTCAGTAGAGCAAGTGTGGAACAAACACCATTGCAGCAGAGGCTTGAGTTCCTCTCATTTTCTCCCCCATTAGCCTTGAGTGCTCTTGGTGGAGGTGGTAAACTTTCACTCCTCTCTATTACTTGGTTGAGTAGCATAACACTGTTTTGTAGTGCTTTAAGTGCTCTTTACTTCATTTCCACTTTTATCTCTATCTATTTGGCTGTTCCTAGAGGTGGGAACACCAAAACAGGGTCTAATTGAGGCAGGCCCCTATACAACCCCAACAATTTCTCTCTCCCTCTTGTGTGCAGGTATTGAAGACATTCACGAGTTGGAAGCTTCATCACTCGCACGATTGTAAGTACTTCCTTTCTTCTCCTTATCTTTGTCATCTCTACTTCTTTATTTCAGTTCTATCACTCTCTGTTATTTCCCTATATTTTGTAAATTCTTAGCAATCGGATAGAAGCATTCACTTTGCCATTTTCTGAGACATTCTCGTTCTCTGGTCTGCACGAGACGCCAGCGCGCCGCACTATCGTCTGTTTTCTGTGCTGACATCCTTTGGCCAAGAGCTTATCAATTTGTCCAGAAAGTCTCTGTGACCTACTCTTTCAGATTCTATAACTCTCGCCGTTGTTCCATTGAGGTAATTTAGGGCAATTCGCCTCGTGAGGCTCTCTGAATGAAGAGAACTCGTGAGTAGCGAATCCCCCTATATTACAGTAAATATTAAATTTTTATGACAAGAACGGTCTAACCCTAGTTTCTTTGGTCAAGTGGTTGCAGGATCAACAACACTTGAAGGGAAAAGGGGACTATCATCAGGGAGAGGACATAGTTGACAAGGATCTATTTGTCATTGATCTCTGGGTCAATGTATGACAATTGCAACAATATAAACCTGGCCTTGGCTAGATAATATAAATATTGATTATATAAGTTGAAATTAAATATATAGATATTTATCAAGGGAATTTCAAATATACATTAATAAAGTGCTTATTTAAATAAATAAAAGAAAATTGTTTACCAAATCTCTTGTAACGTTTCATTCAAATTTTGAAACGTGCGGGCAAATGCCATCGGTCTTTGGAGGCAGACCTCTCCACCACTCCATCTTGTAACGCCTGGAATGCAAGAAGTCTTGGTGGAATTCCGGAATGGAATTCGGATAGGCAGGCTCTTAAAACAATGGCCTCTCTATCGAGAGTTCATTCTTCTATATACATTTGTCTTCATTCATTTCCTCGGGCTTTCTTTTTGGGGGGAACGAACTCTACTCTGTTTCATCGAAGCTTGCTGGCAATTTACTGCCATAGCTAGGGTTCCAATACTCATCGATCACAAACAATTCTTGTGGAATTCAATCTTCATCTTTTTCGTAATAGAAGCTTTCCAAACCGTCTTCGACAAACCACTTCTAGTTTAGTGCGGGATTTCAATTCGAGTCTGGCCGAGGTGGATTCGAGCGACAATTGTATCATTGATCAAGTTGTAGGAGTTTTTGAGCAGCCAGCTGGTAGCGAAGGAATCCTCTTCATTAGCCAAGTTCCCGACGCATAACCAGGGACGTAAGAACTTTCCAGTTTGATATTCTATTGGAATTTGTTCGGTATCAGTATCATGAGCTTTATTAAAAATTTCTTACAGTTAAAAGATAAGTACGTCCATTCTCAAAATGAGTCGGATAAGGGGAAAAATATTTGTGTGATCATGTTACGGTATAGGCTAATTTCATCATCGAATTTGGCAATATTTATCTCCATCTCCTGTAGAAAGTAGAGTTCAGATGTTGCGTATTGAATCTCTTATTTGCTCTGTATCTAAGTTAAGTCTCCATCTAGGCGCCCTGCATCCATTACCACTAATCTTATGATGCTAACTGTTTCAATAATTGGAATCTTCACTATCGATGTAACCTTAGGGCTTTTCCAGGATAACTAATCTTTGATATTGTTCATCTGAAATGTGAAGCCATACCTCCAACCAGAATCTCCAAGCCTCAGAAACAAATATAAATTGTAATTACTCTGCAGCGAACTGGAACTCACTTGATCTCTAACATCGTTACAGAAGCATTAAATTGGATTGGAACTTCCTCCTTATTTTTGAACTTATCCAATAAGTGCTCTTTTTCCAATTTGTCAGCCCCTTGTATTGCAATACTGGTCACCTAAATCTGTGAACAACCCAGTCTTCTTGGATATCTCGTATGTTAATGCTCTCTACCTTATTTCAAATCTATACCACTCTTAATAGTTTGATCTGGAAAAAGTATACATTTTACTTACCATGATCTTTGAGCTGTCATTGAAATTAAATGAGTTTGGAAGAGCACTTAAACAAATCAGTATGCTCACTTCCTCTCTCTTCATTAAGACATCAACTAATCAACTTAAGGAAAAGATCAAATTCACAATACAAAACAATAATCCTAGGGTTGAGAACCGGATAGAAGAATAATCAAACCATGTTATAAAAATAAGAAACTTGATCTGAGAGTTGTCATGTCGAGCAAGGGTGAGTGCTGACGGCACAATAGTGCCAGAGATATCTGCACAATGGTGCCAGTAATTTTAAAAATCCTTGGCCATGGTAGATGCCAGTTAGGCAATGTCAGCTTCCATGTTCCAGATATACTTTGGTCAGAATGATCCTTCTAGTTAGGAGGAACCTACAGAGGAGGGATCGAAAAGCAGTATAGGAATCATGGACACTAGGCTCAGAGACATAATGACAAAACGATCCCTGTTGATTGCCCTCGAGAAGGGTCGGGTTTTCTTCAGTTGGAGAAACACGGGAGACTAGTTGGTCTTGGTTGGGCGGTAAAGCCCCTGATGATAATCCTTTTTCCCTCATTGATAAAGTAACTCAAGAGTTTCAACTTGAAAATGATGTCAAATAACAAAATCTCTCGTACATATATCTAGGTATTTGCTTTGTCAATTTTAAGTTATTTACAATTAAGCAATATGTAATTTCATTTATGAAAATGTTCGTTGATGAATTAGCATTGTGGTTAGACAGTTATTTTTCATTCAGTTGAAATGTTGAATGCTTGAAGGTAGTTCTGGAATATTAAAGTAATTTTGTGTTTAAAAAGAAAACCCTAGAATGACAGTTATTTCATTATGATTCATTGCGAAACAGTTAAAAGTTTCATTTCAGCTGAAATTTGTAAACTCAGAAGATAGTTGTTTATTTTGATTAAATTGGAAACCCTAGTTCGTTAGCAGACAATGAAAGATGTGAGTTAGTTAATGATGCCCTAGCGGTTAATCTCTTTTTAGTTCGCTATCTTTATTTTGGAAACCCTAGATTGTTAGTTATTTAGTTGTCTTTCAGCTGAAGTTGGCAAAATAACTGTTTTTTCCTTTAACTATAAGATGTTGGACGTTACAAATTTGGTGTTTCATTCGTCTTTTTATTCATCCCATGGTGGTTATAGTAAGCCTACTGTGAGTGGTCGCATATTTTCAGGGATCTCTTTCAAGATCCCCCCCTTTCCATTCGCCATCCCCTAGGTGCCAAACCACCTCTCACGAGGCTAAGACCGAAGGGAATCTACTGTAGCTCTCAAAAAAAATTACATCTGCTTTATAGTACCTTTCTTACTGTGTTTCTTTGCTCCGCAAATTTTACTTAGTGCTCAGATATCTTATCTACTGCTTTACCAAGGTCCCAACAATGAAACTAATGTTAGCAAGAAAAGTGGGATCATAGACCTAAGTTCTGAGCCCTAATAATCTTGAGTGTTGTGCTTATACCCCAATGAATACAGTGGGAGAATGATCAGAGGATATAAAGTATAAAATACTAAAGTGTGGTATCTTAATAGCAACCAAGAATGCCTTATATAGAGATTAAATACTCATACACATCATAACCATCAACTTTCGGTTTGTCTATATATATTTGACTGCATATAATATCAAATACAAAGTATTATGTTCCAAATATCTTTCTTCCTTATCTATCTCATCTCTCTTCTTTCTTACTTCTTACTTCATTGTAGTATGACACCTATACATCCAATTGGGGGCGTGTCCCTTACAAAATATGACTATTCCTACTAAGTCTAGTTGGCCCTGTCCTCCGCATTCCTTTTGTGGCTGATTGCAATGAGTTTTGATTATTGTTGTACCTCTGTTCTATCCTCTGCCAACAAATGGTAATGATGCCAAGTATCCTGTAACAAGAGTTAGTACAATTCCCTTTCAACTTTAGTCAAGTAACTCTTTGGATTTTGATGATGTGTTGTTTGTTCCTAGTCTCAAAAAGAATTTACTTTTAGTTTCAGTTTTGGAGGATGAGGGCTTTGTAGTAGAATTCAAAGATCAACAAGTTCTTATCAGGTCAAGAGAATCTAGCCTAGTTATAGCACAGGTTATAGGGGTTAAAAAAGGCAATCTATACAAGTCAAAAGGCGAACCAGTTCAAGCCTTAACTCATAACAGTGACAACCTATGCGAGTTATGGCACAAGAGGTGGGGCATTTGCATTACAAACCATTGTCTATTATGAGGAAGATTATCACAAGACTTCCAGCATTTAGTATTGAACAATAGGGACTATGTAGAGGATGAGCACTTGGCAAGCACATCAAGGTTGTTTTTCCAAGCAGTGAGCATAGGTCTAAGGAGATTCTAGACTTAGGACTGATGTTAGTAGGATCAATTGTGGGAAGCATGTATTATGTTTTCTTTCTTGATGACTTATCTTGCAAGACATGGATCTACTTCTTAAAGACCAAGGATGAGGTCTTCAGCAAGTTTCAAGAGTTCAAAGCTCTAATTGTAAATCATGCAAGGAAGAAGATCAAGGTCTTGAGAACAGACAATGGAGGAGAGTATAGCTCCAAGGAGTTCAAGGATTTCTATGAGAAAGCAGGGATAAAAAGGGAGTTTACAATTCCATACAACCCACAACAAAATGGGGTCACTGAGCAAAAGAATCAATCCATTATAGGAGTTACTAAGGCCATGATCCATGACCTAGACTTGCTGATGTTTCTTTGGGCAGAAGCATGTCTTGCAGCAATCTATATCTAGAACAGGTGTCCTCACAGTATTTTGGAGAACAAGACAACTAAAGAGACATTCAATGTTGTGAATCTAGAGGTGAGTCATTTCCACATCTTTGATTGTTCAATTTATATACATATGCTTGTAGAGAAGAGGACCAAGTTGGAAATGTCCAATAGGAAGAGTTTATTTGTGGGTTCAATGAGACTTCCAAAGCCTATAGGGTCTTTATTCTAGAGCAAAGGAAAGTAGTGATCAGTAGAGATGTGAAGTTTGAGGAAGACTTTGCATCCAAAAAGACTCGCAAGATCTTTCAAGTGACAAAGGATGAGGAGCAAGAAGCTTTGAAGGTTGAGCCTAGGTCTCCAATGAGTCCAATAGCCTCCTATTCAAGATAGCAACCTTCAGATGAGGGAGAGAGTTCAGCCCCTTCCAATTCTATCAGAAGACTTTAATCGTTCACAAAGACATTAAACAACAAGTTTACAAAGACCCGAGACTAAGGCACAATTCAAAACCCACAGATAGGGTTTGTGAGCTATGTAGTGACAGCTAGGGCAAGGAAACAACTAGGGCTTTAAAATCACAGTTTGCAAAGGTTCTTTTATTTTCTACAGTACAAACGAAAACTAGATTTTTTAAACCAAGGCTAGGGCACACAATGAACCAGCAAATCTATTTTGAATAAGCAAGAGTTTGAAGGTGATTACTAGGGTTTGAAGCAACAAATACAAGTGTGAACTGGGGTTTAGCAAAAGAACTAGGGTTTTATTTTAGTTGTCTTTTGACACAAAATTTAACTAGGTTTGCAGAAATGGCAGTAAGGGTTTGAAGAAGAACTAGGGTTTTCAAATATTGAAAGATGCAGAGGAGAATGTTGAGGCTCCTAGGAGCACATTCAATGAGAGGAGGCCTCTAAAGAAGTTTCTTAACTACTTAGCATTAATGAGCAGCATCATAGAGCCTTCTGATTTTCAAGAAGCAATAGATCACCAAGTAGCTAATGGATTGGTGCAGAATTCCTTCCTCGCTAAGAGGGAGTGTTGAGTTTTTAGCTCAGATAGGAACTTCTGCACAAGTTTAGTGTGAACGTGCAGGGAAAAAATCAAGTGGTTTGGGTTAGTCTATTTTCCATTTCACTTTGAAGGACTAAAATGAAAGTCTTTTATTTAACTAAATAAATCTACTAAAGTGTAGATATGCACCAGTGATTTAGACTTATCTTCCATATCATCCTTATAAGTGATAAGGATGCTTTTTGTAAATGAAGTTGAGTTTAGGAAGATTAGATTTTTAGCTGAACTAATATAAAGATTTTTAGTTGAGTTTAGGAAGATTAGATTTTTAGCCAAGAAAAAAACAAACAATGTATGTTTAATTTTAGTTTATAATATTGATTACTTTAACTTTTAAGTTCAATAAATCCTTACCAAGTTAAAAATGTTGTCTTTGCAAATTTGTGGTGGGAAGATTTTGGTCCAACAACACCAAATCTTCAAAAACTCATCATCCACATTTTGTCTCAATCTTATAGCACTTCAGATCATGAGCACAATTGGAGTGTTTTTAAGGTCACTCACACAAAGAAGCATGAAAAGTTGATTCAAAGCATTTTAATGACTTTGTCTTTGTGCAACACAACCTTTGGTTGTGTGCAAAGAAGTAAGAGGGGCAGGGGACACATGGGGTTCTTGACCTCAATGACAATTATCAACATCCAGATTGGGTTGTTGAGGTTGTGAATCCGATATTTAGTACTGATGAGGTAGCTGATTTGGACAGGGAGGCAGCCAAATGGGAAGTGAATGTGGCAGCATATTAAGAGGCAGAAGGTGAGCCACCAGTGAGGACTTCATCATGTTCACATCATGTTTCTATGCCTAAGGCTCATATTGAGGATGATATCACTCCTCAACGAGAAGTTCCATCACTACCTTCCAATTCAAGGACAACAACAACCACATGGTCCTTTGGGAGCTTAAGTTGTGTAATAAATTTACAGATTATGAAGTTATAATTTGTAAGTTCTATTTATATTGAAACTTAAAGTTGATATGTATCATTGTATTGAACACTTTTTTGATTGGTGATGTGTATTGAACTTGATTTTTAATCTATATGTTAAAAAAACAGAAATATATTCTCTAAATTCAGTAATCTGCATGTTCATGAGACATATTTTTACAAATTTATGTGTTCTTTAGTGTTTGGAAAATTTGCCAAGTTTTTCCCCAATTTTTTGCTGAATCTAGATATTTGAAAAAAAAAAGGACCTACCAAATTATTGCTAACACCAAGTTTCCAAATTATGCTATAAATGATAAATTTAGAAACATGGCAATATTTTTTCCATCATTAAACTCTCAATTTGTTCTACACAATAATTTAAAAAAAACAAAAATTAACTCAATAAATTTTAGCAAAAATTGAGGCAAATCTTCATTTTGAAGAGGGAATTATGAATTAGGAGCTCTCGCTATCAATAGGGAGACAGGGAAAACCCGGTTCTTATGTCATTTATGCAGTTAACACATAGGTCACTTATGAAGTCAACGCCATATGTGCACTCAGCACATAGGTCACTTATGCAGTCAACGCCATATGTGCACTCGGCACATAGGTCATTTATGCAGTCAAGGTCATGTATCCATTCTCTAGATATAATGTATGCTAAAGACTGATTCAACCTCTTCATTGGCCAAGTGCCTAAAGTCCCTCAGCCCACACTAAATCGAATTACAGAAAAACTTTTCTAATAATTTTATCAATTTCTAAATAAAATTGAAACAATTATTCATTTTCAAACTGGGAGTGTTATTCGATGAATGAGATGAGTTCAAGGATTGAAAGTATCATGAGAGACGCAAGTTCAAATCCTTGGAATTGGATAAAATACCACATCTAACTCGGGGTAACTTTAAGGAAACCTAAACTTTTTTAAATTCAGAAACTATGGTAAATCTTTTTCAACACTGAATTTTTAAAAAGCATTTATTTGAAAATTTTCTTGCATATATTAAACATTATATATGTTTTGTATAAAAAATTGGTAAATTATGGAAGAAAAAAATTTGTTCAAAAAACTAAAGGGGAATTTTCACTCCAAAATGCAATTTTTTGGGGGATCTAAATGAAAAAAACATTGGCTAGTACTATATATTAGCAATTAAAAATATCCCTACATCTAGCTCCCTGGGTACACACAATGAGGCCAGTGAAGTCCTGGATGAATTACATCCAAACTCCCTAGCTACATACAAACAAAGCTTGTAGAGTTTTGTGTGAATTTCAAAATTAGGGGAGTGTAGGTCCTGGATGAAGTTGATGAATGAGATACCCTTGGCTCCTGACAACTTGACAGAAGAGATACGCCACTTAATTGTGGCAATTAAGCAAGTGCCATGGAAGAAATGACCAAAGGTTCTAAAAAACATATACCAAATTTAAAATTTAAAAAATTAAAAAAAAGAATGGTTTTAACAAAAAGCTGAAAAATTGAGAACCAAAATTTTAGCTACCTGCATCCTCTGAGTTATCAATTCCTTAGGCACCATCACAGCCGAGGACACCAAATTGCCCATTGCCCCTGCAGCAGGGGGTATTGCCAAGGACGGAATTATCGGCCTGCATTTAGACAAAATAGCTTTGCCAAATTCACAGGTTCCAAAGTATATGGCCGAGGATATTGCGGAGCCCACCAGAACAGCCGACACTCCACTATACAACCCTGATATACCCTGCTTCTGCAAAACTTTGCTGATAACGTCGAAGGCGCCCTTGTAGACCTGTGAAGCCCCTCGCGTTTGAAGTTTGGTCTTCACTGTGTCCAGTGGGTGCAAGCACACATAAGTAAATGCCCCTGCTATTCCCCCTGCACAAGCTCCTATTAGAGCTTTTTCTGCTACAGATAACACCATGCTGTTGTTGCCAAATTTTTTTTTGTTGGTAGACTGTCCATTGGTGAGGGTAGTTGAACAGAACGAGATGGAATGCGGGGCACTGTCGAAATCCCTTAAAGGACTGTGATGTTTGAGATTAAGGGTAATGCACCTTCGGCCCTGCCCTTTCATTGTCGCCTTCCTATTGAATTTGGAGATTACTCCTTTGCATTCATATGGAAAATGTTTCCTGCATCCGATTTGGGGGTGAGATTTGAACTCACAACCTATCAAATCCTCTGCAGAGGTTTAAAAAACTACGAAGCCTGCAATTTGTTGATGTCTGATATGGATGTATCTAGGCATTTTTGCCATAAAATACAATCAAAATTTTAGAAAAATTGCATTGCATCAAAGAGGAGCTTTCAGACAAGTTGTCAAAATTTGGGTAAGATTATTTTGACATATATTTAATTCAAATACATAATTTTATTTATAATAAAATGTATTTTACTGTTAAATTGTATTTATTTTTAATTTTCATATATATTTATATTTATATTTTTTAATTTTATATATATTTTCATATATGTATATATTGTCTTTGAATTATTTATATATGAGTATTTCTGAGAAAGATAGCTTTCAAGTTTTAAATAAATTTAGAAGAATGAATATTTTTTAATTTTGATGTTGAGTTGGAAAAGGTAGATAATACTATGAAGTGCAAAAAATATTTAAATATTTTTATTCTTTCAATACAAATAAAGAAATAGAGAAAGATGACATTTTTTATATTTTTAATATTTGAATCTAATAAATTTAGATTGGTATATTATGGTTGATATTTCTTGGAAAAAGATATTTTCATTTAAGATATTTTAATTAGTAAACAATTGTGGTGGATTGTTTTGTTGTTTGTGAAGATATTTTTCAAGTAGTTTAGAGGCTCAATATTGTTCTTCACTTTAATCTTCTTATATAAAAAACTTTGTCTAGTATAATAATTTAATTTGTATTATATTTAACGAAGCTATTTATTAATAAAGACAACTTTCTTGAATACCAAGGAAAATCACAGGCCTTCCACTCAAGCACATATTTAGATTTTTCTAGAAATGCTTGTCATGGATAAAATCTATATTTTGAAGCATCTTTTCGCGTGTAAAACTTGTTTCATCAATTAAAAAAAATAGAATCTAAACTTTTTCTTGAAAGCTTGTTAACTTTGTTCACTCTTGTTTCTCAAAATCTACATTAAAATTTTAACATTCAAAATAAGCATTACATGGAATTAATAATTCTAGTTAAATGAGTGAACCCTTAATTAATTAATTAGGTTGAGGTTGATTAACTAAGATAATTTAATATGTTGAAATGACTAAGATGGATTAGGGCTTACCAAGAAAGTGGTGTGATGTTGATTTTGAATGATAAGACATTGTGATAGAAATTTTTAAAATGAAATCTAGAATTGAATTGGTGATAAAGGGCCTATGATGAATGAATCATAAGCTTTATAGTTGTTGGGATATGATCATGTATGTGATCAATTCCAATTAAAATGGTTACATATGGAGTGTATGATTTAATTCATTAGAAATTCCATTTGTTAAACTTGTTTGTCACTATTTGTACCTGCACTTAAGAAAGTTTTGTGCTAAAGAGTATAGCTAGGAGCTCATTATGTACAAAGGGAGCATAAGACTTCCTTGACTATAGTTAAGCTCCAAGGTTGATTTCAAAGAATTGATGTAGAAAAGCATAGAATGAAGAATATATGTCATAGATTATTGTGTCTAATATAAATTAATATTGAGTTATGATTGATGCAAATTGATTCATGTGAAGTGTGTATGATTGACAATTGATTCTCTATTGATAATAAAAAATGAAAAGAGACTTAAGATGGTGTCCTTAAATTCACAACCCTAAACACACAATTCAAAACTTTTGGTGTGCATGTTGATGAATAGTTTGGTCATATATTGGGATTGTCATCTTTGAAAGAAAAAAAATGAATGAAAAATTAGAGGACTAGATCACACCTACAATTCTATCTAAGAGACAAAATTGCAAGTGCAATCTACTCTAAAAAGAAAAAATTCCTTAGAACTAAGTGACATTTTGAACTAAAGAATATAACATGAAAGAGTGTGTTAGTGAACGGATTGACCCTTATTGAAAAGCATCATTTATCAACTCCATAACCCAGAAAATAAGGTCAATGTTACTAACAACAAGGAAAGATCACAAAATTGCATGTGTGGCATTCCTCTAAATTATTCTCAAGGTATAGCTCCCTCAAATACTACAATTAACCATTACAAGATACATTTTTAACTAGAAAATGGGAAAGGTGAACTAGCACTGACTCATAACGGTGAAATCAATGCGATGAACCAAATAACTATAAGTTTCCTAGCGCAAAGACCAAAAACACCATAGCAAACAGAATGGATTTCCTAATGAACTAATTCTCTTCAATTCTAAAAAAGAGTAAATATAATAACATGAAGTTATGGTTCACAAAGGATAGAACCCCATGTATTGTTTTAGCCAATAGACTAAACCCATATAAATATCACATTTACAATTCAAAGTTCATAGACACTGAAAAATATGAAATTAAAGTTCAGTTCAAAATTATTCCTCCTTCATTCTATTACATCACAGTGCAATCTAAAAGAATTTGGACCATTCCTATATCTTTAGATTGCCAATTTATAATCCCCTAATCTTGAATCTTGATTGTTAATGTAATGGTCATCATATCAAGTGACAGTTTCGTGAAACTACCTCCCTAATTCAAAGGAACAAATACACAAAGAACATTTATGACTATTTTTAAATTAGTCACAATTACATTCCTTTTTCCAACTTGATTTTGACAAGCAATTGAAACACTCTTGTTTGTATGCTAGCCTCATGGCCTGTCGTACATGTAAGTGCCATGCAATTCCCAAAATTTTGCATTTAATAAATATATCTCCCTATGATTATACTCATGTGAACCATCTTAGCAAAGAAGGAAACTTAGATTTCAGCTAGTTGAACTCAAATATTTAATGCAACAATGTCACATCGACAACCCTCTTCATTAAATTCCCAAGTGAAATTACTGTCCTTGTGATCATTAATCATTCCCAAGAAAATCTTCAGTATAAATTACCTACCACACCCTTTCACTTTTATAAATCCCAAGGTAATGACCTTAATTTTCACCATTTAGATTTCATTGTTCAACGATGGCAAGCATTAAGAGTGATGCCTCCTCAAAGAGTGATTTTATCACAATTGAGGATGTGGAGTGCAATCAATTCCAGAGGTTGATGGTGGACCAGCTGAGAGATGTCTTTCTAGTTCATAGTGATGTTGAAGAAGATTTACTTAGGAAGATTATCAGAGAATATTTCTTGAGCCATGTTCATGTGCACAATGCTGAGCTTTTGGAGTGCTTTATATAATGAGTACCAGATGAAGGTGAGGGTGGCCATAAGAGGACTATACACATTTCCAAGGACTGGTCTAGTGGGCAACACATTTGCATTGTGACGACACTTCACCACGACCTCACTAAAGAAGCAGTAGCCCTCCTCCATGCTAGACTCGAGTGGAATGATATGGAACTGTTTGCCCATTTTGTTCAGTCCAATGAAAATTTGTTCTCATCGGCCTAGATTGAGCACATACAAAAAGTGGTGGAAGGGATTTGCATCCTTATCTTTGTTCTCTGTATTTTAAAAATATACTGGAATCACCCATTTTTGAATGTAAACATGATCAATGTAATGCCACATATGTATATGAATAAAATTTTGTTTTGGCTACCAACGTTTATTTCTTTCATGTATGTATTTTTCTGTTTCTTGCAATTGTAATGGGTTCTGGTTTATGCGACTTTGCAACTTTATATCTCCATTGAATGTTATGAATGATTTTCCTTTCAACATAGTTCATAATTCAAAAGGTACTACTTTTAAAATAATATCAGGCTCCAAATAAGTTCTAAGTACGATGTCAGAGTCCGCTGAGGTTATGAAAACTTCAACTTTTATCGCCTTTCATTCTTTGTTTTAAAAGCTTAACTCTCCTGCACTAACACTTTAATTATTAGTTGATGAGGAGGTTTTTGAAACCTGTCGAGGACCAAAAAAGGTTTCAAAACCTTTCAAAAGGGCCAAAAAAAATAAAAATTCTTCCACTTTTCTTCGCATAAGTGACTCTTGGAGCGGTTATAAAAACTCTATTAGAAGCCAATACTTAAAACACTCAGATTAGGAAAATAAACTCTTGACATTTTCACAAAGACATCAATCCAAAGGGTAGTTATGATAACCTTGTCGGACTCCAACATGGTTATTGAAACCTAGGGTAAGGTCGACAACCTATACTTAGAAAATTTTGGATGATCCCACATGAATTGAGGATAGTGACTAGAATTGTGATAACAATGGCTTTGATTGGGGTCGAAGACTGCAAGGATGAAGTAAGGAACCCAAAAGCAAGCTAACAAACCAGTGTTTTATCTATTGGGCATAGAGTCATGTATGGAAAGGGAGGACCAAAACACACCAAAAATAGGACAAATAAGCAAAGACCCAAAACAAACAACACACCAAAATTGAAGTATTTACAAGGTAGCATAAGTCCTACCTCACCAGAAGCATCAATGAGGATCATGTAAAACCAATAACTAGTTGTGAAAAGAACGGTTGACTTCTGAAAAGGTAGGAGTTCCCATGTAACTTTTGCAGTATAGGAGAGAGTAAGCACACCCACAAGACATATATTGCACAAAGGAACCCTATGTGAACTAGTATACTTTTGAACAACCACTTTTCGTCATATGTCTCATTTTCTTGAAGTGTATAGTCTTGTACATCTCTTTCTACATCCCAATCCATTGTCATTTTTAAAACTTTAGCATCTTGACCAAGCTTTTTTTCATTGACAAGATAAGTAAAGAATTTATGACCTTCATCCCATCCAAAATTTTCTTTTGAATTGACTGACCAAAAAGATAAAGCTTTGTTGTCTTCAATGAAAAACTTCTCCAGGATCCTTTCATATCCTAATGACTCACATTTCAATTGGTTAGTTTTTTCTTCCAGGAATGAAATTTCCCTATAAGTGGTTAGTGTTGAAGATGATTTACTTTCATCTGGGGTACGGTAAAAAAATTATGTTAAAAAATGCATTCCAACTTGTAAGACATTGAAAGGTAAAGTCCTAGATCTTCTCAATCATCGCATTTGCCAAATCTTTCTTACCTTATAGCTAAAAATGTTAATCTCGCTATTTTTAGTTCAAAATACTTTGGAGATTATGCAATAGATGATGAGAGAAAAGAAAGTCAAACTTGGGATATTGAGGCATATAATTTGGGCTCTGAGAGAATTGAAGATGGTTCTAGCTCATCAGATGAAGAAGAAGACTCCTCTCCTCGAGTGAGGCCTATGAATGTAGTACAATTTGAGTTCACTAATTTTTTTTTTCTATTATGAACAAGGGCATCCTCAATGAAAATTATCAATTACCAATGTCTTTGTATATTCTTTAATTTGAAGTTTTTACTTTAAAAGATAACTATGCAAAACCATTTGATGTATTGATGAACGATGATGATCCACCTACCGAGGAGGAGGTTACTTTTGAATTCACAAATACTATTCATCCCACTAGTATACAACTTGAAGCAAAGCAACTGAATATTGATCCCATCCCTAATTGGTGTTTAGATGGTTATGACATAGAAAATGAGTGTGAGAAAATTCCTATTCCCGAAGAGGTAAGCATGGTTAGAAATTCATCTTGGAATAATGAAGGTGTATCTCCAAACATTATATTATCATCATATATGGAAACTAAAATAGAAAATCCTAAGCAAATAGAGGCACTGGGAAATGGGGATGGGGTGGAGTGGCTTAGATATCCAAATCCTCTCTTTGTATTAAATGAATATTTTGAGGTTAGGAGTAATCCTCTATTTTATTCTACAAATGCTAACATATCAGTAGCTTGCAAAAATATGATGGATGAGATTTGATTTTGGAAATGAGGATAGAAAATAATGTTCTTAATTGATGGTGCATTGGGATATAGAAGGATCGAGGGAGAAACAAAATGTAGAAGACTACCTTGATATGGTGAAGATGGTGAATAATTGTGCTTGTTTAAGACCATGTACCTTATCCCTTTTTAGAATGAATTGAACTCCATGATGCAAAAAGAGATAAAAATATGGAACTGAATCTGCTTACTCGATTGCTTGAGTTGAGTAAAACGCTACAAATCCTTGTTAAAAAATCAACAAAGTCACAGATAGGTTCTCCTCCTTTTTTAATCTGAAAAAAATTGTTGTAGCAAAGCAACAATATCCACCACACCTTTGAATCTACCAAGAAATTTTCTCTCACGGAATGCCCCAATCAGTTATACATCCACATTCTAAGTTCTAGAACCATTATGTTGCACTTCCAACAAGACTATCAACAAATAATCTTAAAAAAGCATCTTCATCCCGAACTCCTAAGATTCCACATGTGACTATCAAGGCCAAAATATGCTCCTCAAGATCTTGTAATTTTTTTCCAAAAAAATTTAGGAAATTCTTCCTCAACCCATGTGGTAAGACATTATACTAGGGTAAAGCCAAAGGTCCAAAATGGTTTTTCCAAGACTTAGGTGTTGTAATGACCACCATATGATCTAATATTTAGGAGCAAAAAGGGATTTACAGAGTTTCCAACTTCCTTTTAGCAAAAGTAATTTCTTTATCTCAGGGAAATTTTTTCTTGTCCCCCCAAATTCTCCCTTTAAATGAATCAATTTCTTGTGGGAAGGTTTAGATTAAGTGGAGGATTTTGGTTGCAGTTGGGATGGGGTTGAGGGTGAGGATACCATATAATTTCAATTCTTGGAGCCTTTTTTCTCACTCTTCAAGGTGGGTGTTGTGCTCTTTCTTCTTCTTCCAATACAAAGTTTCCTCTCATATAATCCATAGTGTTTCTCCTATACAGGTCCAAGCGAAGGTGTTCAATTAAGAAATGATATCCTCCTACTCAGCTTGCATCCAATCAAGACCTAGTTGTAATATAGGGAAAAATAATTCATGTGGTAACACCATCTAGATTTGCAACAAGGCAACTATAAACGTCTCTCATTCATTCCCCACCAAAGTCGCCAAAAATATGTTAGTGAACAAATTGTCCCTTATTGAAAAGCATCATTTATCAACTCCATAATTGAAAAAATAAGTTCAATGTTACTAACAAGGAAATATCATAATTGCATTTGTGACTTTCCTCTAAATTTTTATCGAGGTACAACTCCTTCAAAGATTACAATTAACCATTACAAGATATGTTTTTAACCAAAAAAGGGAAAGATGAATTAAAACTGATTCATAACAATTAAATCAATATGATGAACCAAATAACTATAAGTTTCTTGGCACAAAGACCAAAAATACCATAGAAAACAAAATAGATTTCCTAATGAATTGATTCTCTTCAATTCCAAAAAAGAGTAAATATAATAACATGAATTTATTGTTGGGAATAGGATGCCATTTAATTGTAATCCTAAACATATTTCATGTATCTCCTAAGTCCTTGGAAAGTGTTCCCCAACACTAGGATTAGAAAGAGATTAAATTTGAATGAAATGAACATGTAAATTAACATTTGTAATTATTCCTAAAATGAAGTAGAACATGTGGGGATTCTCAAGAAGAGCTCCTACAAAATAGGAGCACATGGGGCACCCACATGGAAGGCGTGGAACCCACCTTGCTTGCTAAATGTTCGAGGATAGATAACATTCTCAAAGAATGCATGTAAAGATCCTACAAGTTAGGGATCGATATTTACATGATGGAGTTCAATTCAATTTAGTTTAGTTTTAGTTTAGTTTCTAGTTCGCCATGGTCTGGGGACATCTTTAGTTGCATGTAGCTAGTTTGAGTTGAATGCTAGTTGAATTCAGTTGACTTGAATTGCATGACTAATGACTTCAGTTGCATGACAGATAATAGGTGGATACATTCAGTTAAGTGGGGATGATCAATCATGCATAGTGTTTGCATGAATTAGTGGAGAGATATATTTCACACTAAGATTGACTTGACCCACCTTGGGTGCCCAAGTTGGCATCTTTCAATTAACACCTTTGCATGAGAAGATATTTACAAGGATTAGTTAAGTGAGTCCCATTCTTGGGTGCCAACTTTGAGGTGATGCTTGCAAGATATTTTCTTGACCAACATTCAGTTAAGTCTTCAATTTGGAGCACCTAAATTGATGGAGACTTTGGTTTGACTTCATGTTATAGTGTGGAAATCTACTTGCACAATCTAGGCATGGTTTTTTGTGAGGAGCTTTATGCTCTTGTATTTGATAACTCTTATGAGTTTACATGCTCATTATTGTCTATTTATTGCAGCAAGTGAATGAGAGTTTGTTGTAGGGCAACAGGTTAGCAGGTATAGCTTGTGCATGTGTGAGGGTTTGAAGCATGACATGGGATGTGTGGATTCATGCTTGGTCACATGGAATGCATGGATAGCTTGTGCTGCAGAAAGTGTATGAGAGCTTTGTGCAAGTTGTGAAGAAGGATTGTTGAAGGAGAGGAAGCATATCAATCAAGGATTGATACAATATTATTGTAATCTTGTTCTAAGGCTAAATAATACAAGCACTATTGATTCTGGTGGTGGATTTTTTTCCTGAAAGGGTTTCTCCACATATATGTTCTATCACTTCTTTCTTCTTGTCTCATTCTTCCACAATCTTCTGTCTCTTTCTAGAATTGGTAAAATTGATCTAAACAAGATTAATCATACACAAAGAATTGTGATAAAGAACACT